>CAUYON010009701.1:0-10086 GCA_963573935.1 Arctocebus calabarensis | reverse complement strand
GAGGCCGGGCTTGAACCCGCCACCTTCGGTATATGGGGCCGGCGCCCTGCTCACTGAGCCACAGGAGCCGCCCGTTAATGGTTTTCTTAATTTGTATTAGATCTTAGTTAAATCTCTTCAGGATACTGTTTTTTTGTTTTGTTTTTTGAGTCTCACTGTGTTGCTCAGGCTAGTGTGCAGTGGTGTCAGCCTAGCTCAGAGCTATCTCAAACTCTGTGTTCAAGAGATCCTCCTGTCTCAGCCTCCCAAGTAGCTGGGACTATAGGGAAGGGCCCTCCACAGTGTCCAACTAATTTATTCTAATTGTAGTAGAAGCGGAGGTCTCTTGCTCAGAGTGGTCTCGAACTCCTGAGCTCAAGGGATCCTCCTGCCTCAGCCTCCCAGAGTGCTGAGATTACAGGTGTGAGCCACCATGCTGACCAAGATAGTTCTCTAATGTAGAGGTGCTTTGTTGGCATTTATGAACCTCTTTGAACATCTTGGAAGAGCTCTGTGCCTTTTCTTTCTTTTTTTTTTTTCTTTTTTTGAGACAGAATCTCACTATGTTGCCCTTGGTAGAGTGCCCTGGTGTTACAGCTCACAGCAACCACCAACTCTTGGGCTTAAATGATTCTCTTGCCTCAGCCTCCCAAGTAGGTGGGACTACAGGTGCCCACCACAATGCCGGGCTATTTTTTGGTTGTAGTTGGCATTGTTGTCGTAGCACGCTCGGATCGGGCTGAAACCGGCCAGCCTTGGTGTATGTGGCTAGCACCCTACTCACTGAGCGCCCTACTCTCCGAGCCAGCTCTGTGCCTTTTTTTAAAGGTAGAGTTTTACTATGTTGCCCTCAGCAGGGTGCCTTGACGTCACAGCTCACAGCAACCTCAAACTCTTGGGCTCAAGTGATTCTCTTGCATCAGCCTTCCAAGTAGCTCGGAGTACAGGCGCCCAGCACCACACCTGAGTATTTGTTGTTGTTGTTATTGTTGGCAATTGTCATTGTTATTTAGCAGGCCCAGGCCAGGTTTGAACTCACCAGCCTTGGTGCATGTGGCCAGCGCCCCAATCACTTTGCGTTGTGCGCCGAGCCCTCTGACCTTTTCAAAAGAAGGCACAGGTATTTAAAATGTTGTACCCTGGCCAGGTGTGGTGGCTCACATCTTTAATCCTAGCACTTGGGAGGCTGAGGTGGGTAGGTTGTTTGAGCTCACAGGTTCGAGACCTGCGTGAGCCAGAGCCAAGATCTCATTTCCAAAAATAGCCAGGCGTTGTGGTGGGTACCTATAGTCCTAGCTACTTGGGAGGCTGAGGCAAGAGAATCACTTAAACCCAGGAGTTTGAGGTTGCTGCGAACTGTGACACAACAGCACTCTAGCAAGTGCGGCAAAGTGGTACTCTTATCTCAAAAAAAGATAAAAATATAAAATAAAATGTTGTATGCAATTTTCAGAAAGTTCAAAGAGTCGGCTCGGCGCCTGTGGCTCAATGGGCTAAGGCGCCAGCCACGTACACCTGGCGGGTTCAAATCCAGCCTGGGCCTGCCAAACAACGATGACGGCTGCAACCAAAAAAATGGCTAAGCTTGTGGCGGGCGCCTGTCATCCTAGCTGCTTGGAGGCAGAGGCAGGAGACTCGCTTGAGCCCAGGAATTGGAGGTTGCTGTGAGCTGTGATGTCACGCACTCTATCCAGGGTGACAGCTTGAGGCTCTGTCTAAAAAAAAAAAAAGAAAGTTCAAAGAATCCTTAAAGCCTACTGCCTCTAATAAAAACTCCTGACTTTATGCTACTGGTGTTGCTGGAATTTTAGACTGGATAAATCCTTATATAACTATGTGTAATATTTCTTTTCTTTTTAATAAGACATAGGTCTATATTGCCCAGATTTTAGTGTAGGTCTAGTTAATTTCTTTTTTGCCCCACCTGGTTCAAACACCTCAGCTCAAGCAATCTTCCTGTCTCAGCCTCCCAAGTAGGAGTACACATGCCAATAGCACCTGACTATTTTTTCTTTTTGAAAGTTTCAACAAATAAAGTTTTTAACAAAAGGCTGCGGTATAAAGAATACTTGCCTCTAGAAAAGTTTTATATACAAGTTGAGGAACAAAGGTATTTCTTTTAATTACATGTAAGTTTAAGAAAAACATTCTTTATGCAGTGCTATCACAGTGAAAATGAATTTCCTAAGAACATCCAAAGTACCTAGTGAAATTTTAAGAGGTCAATTATAAATTCTGACTGTTATTTCTTGTTTCTTACAATATTTGCCTCTACCTTACACCCTAGTGAAATATTAAGAGGCAAACTGTAAATTCCGATTGTTGTTTCTTGTGTTATAATATTTGCCTCTATCTTGCACCCTGCCAAATATGGAAAGACAGTGTGGATTTCAAATAACAACTATGTTGCCCCTGGCATGTTATCTGAGTTCTGTAACTGAGGTAATGTAGTCACAGATAATATGTAACAAAATAATATGTAACAAATAGGCATCCGTTGTGTTACAAATAAAACCTAATTTATAACAATAGGCCGCAGACTGGATTTGAAACAAGGTTTATAATTTTCTAACTTATTTAGGTCATTAAAGTCTAGTGATACAGGCTCAGTGACTGTAGCTCAGTGAGTAGGGTGCCAGCCACATACACTGATGCTGGAGGGTTTGATAAAGAACAATGACGGGCGGCTCCTGTGGCTCAGGGAGTAGGGCGCTGGCCCCATATACCGAAGGTGGCAGGTTCAAGCCCGGCCTCGGCCGTACTGCAAAACAAAAAAATAGCCGGGCGCTGTGGCAGGCGCCTGTAGTCCCAGCTACTCGGGAGACTGAGGCAAGAGAATCGCTTAAGCCCAAGAGCTGGAGGATGCTGTGAGCAATGTGACGCCACAGCATTCTACCCAGCCCAGGGCGATAAAGAGAGACTCTGTCTCTACAAAAAAAAAAAAAAAAAATACATTAACATTGTAAAGGAGAAACGACATGCAGGGTCCTCACTGGCCACTCTGCTTCCAGGACTCTGCTTGCTTAACAGAATCTACATAGTCCCTATCTGCTTTTACTCTTTCTCAAAGCACATTTGTTTCATGCTCCAGTTTCACAGATAACGGGAGAAGGCAAAGGCGTTTATTACAGCCTGGTAGACAGCAGGAACTTTATATCAGTTTCCCTCCCTCTGCAAGTATCAGAGGGATGAAGCAAAACCAGGACCAGCTGAATGCTGTACTCATGGTAGGTTCTTGGCACAGCTGAAGAAATTCAAGCATAGGTAACCCTCATCTTTTCAAGTGGACTTCCAGGGAAACGGCACAATATTTTCCCGAGGAAGTCTTTTCTTTTCTTTTTCTGTGAAAATGTGTTCGTCCTCAGAATTCTCTCTAGATAGCACAAGTGTTTACTGTAAAGACATATTCAAAAAGATAGCCTGGAACAAAATGTGATACCAGACTTGAAGAAACCTGAGAGACATTAAAATTGTATCCATTATCTCTTCAGCGGGAAGACTCAGCCACAGACCTAAATGGCAAAAAGAATGCAGCCACTGATAAGGTGAACAATCCTGGTACCTATACCCAACCATTGCAGTGATCCTACATAAAATTTAATGCAACAGATATAGGTCACAGGCGAAGTCTGATAAATGAGTTCAAAGAGGTAAGCAGGAGTCAGATTTCCTAGAGCAGGCCACCTCAAGTTTTCATATGCATTCAACAACTCACATGGAAAAGGAATCCGTGAGGAATCAGATTCTGATGAAGTAGGTCTGAGGAAGAGTCTGAAATCCTGCATTTTTCACATACTTTCAGGAGAAGCCCATCAATGTTTTAGATCTGAGTAGCAAAGGCCTAATTTTGTTTGCAATGTCTAGCTGAGAAATGATTCTGATTTGAAATAGTAAGGTGAATACAGAGATAGACCTAAATAATTTAGCATATATCATGATTACGGTGTTATTGAGGAAGTGGATATACATATAAAAGACAAAGGGAAGTGCTCGCTTGGGCAGCACATGTACGATCCAGAGAAGGTAAGCATGGCCCCTACACAAGGATGACACCCAAATTCATGAAGTGTTCCATATTTTTAGCAAATACAAAAAGAAAAAGAACAGATAAAGGAAAGAGACATAAAGGAAAACTCCTAGATACTTTGATTTTAATAATTTATATATTATAGCATAATTTTTTGAGATAAGAAAGGAAAAAAGCAGCTTTAGTGTATGTGGTGAAGATGGGAAATAAGTATTCTATTTTAAGAATAAGTTTGAACCTTTAAGACATTCACGTAATTAGATATATGCAACTCTGGAGCAATAAGGAGAGGTCATTAACATATAGCTGTTAACAAAATCATATTACATTATGCAGAGGATTGAGGAATGGGGGAGTCTCCAATATCTTAAGGGGCTTAAAATTGTAACAAAGATAAAAATAGCAAAGGAGTCTCACACGATGCAGGGAAAGAAATCTTCAATAGCATGATCAAGAGTATTTGGTGAATTTTTGTAGCAGAAAATCCAAAGGAGTTGGTTAAGGAGAAATGGGACAGACCAAAGTGAAGATAGTAAAGCAGAGAGTTTTCTTTTTTTTTTTTTTGCACCCCTTTAAGTTTTATTCTGAAAGGTAGTTATAAAAAGAAAAAAAGAAAGAAAGAAAACCAGTTGTAGTAAAAAGGAAATATGAGACAAAGCGAGAAGTTCTTATTTTTCTTGTTTTGTCTTTTGAAAGACACTAAAGCACATTGATAAGAGAGGGATTAATCAACTATCATGAAAGAATTTCTCCTTCAGGGGAGTCCCTGGCATAGCGAAATGGAAGGTGAAGCAGTTATGTGCAAGGATTTGAACGTGGGAGGCAAATCGCACACAGCAAGGGAGGAAGGGCAGACGCTGATTGTTATCAGCCAGATGAGGCGTTGGATCTGTGATTTTTCTTCTCCCCTTAAGATATTAGGTAATGCCATCATTGGATTAGAAGAACAGGGGATGTTAATGGTTCAGGAAATATGAAACAGTTGTTGTGGAGTGAGAAAGCAAACCTACGAGGGAAATGTGTAGCACCACTGGGCAAGGTTTGCCTATTTGACGTTTCTCAGTTAAAGTAAGCTTGGTCGACATTTCACGTGTTTGCTTGCTTGCTTTTCTAGAAGTGTTTACCTGTTTCCACGCATACATGGAGAAGAACGTCCGTGAGCACTTTCATCAGGAAGATAGCTAATGGGTGAAAGAAAAGCAAAGGAATTATCATGCTCACAGGATTTACTTTGATAACGAACCATAATCCTCAGACTCCAAATAGGGCAGGGACAGAAGTTAAGACTGGGGAGGATTGCATTCATTGAGTCTGCTGAGTTGTAGAAGTTTAAATCAAGGAACTTCATTTAGTCAATAACTGATTACTGCAGCCGTGATAGATTACATACTGGCCTTCTACTAGGAAGGTCTAGGGCTACTTTTTACAAGACTTTTGCCAAAATTTACTTTAAGTTAAAAGTCATTTTTTTCTTATGTAATTTAATGAAGGTTAGGAACTTACCATGAGGAATTAGGATAACCTCCAAAGAATTTGTGAAAGCTCTGGATTGCTTCCATTAGTATTGCCTTTCTATCCCAGAAATAAAGACTAAGAATGGTTGAGGACACAACCATTATATTAAGTACAAACATAAAGATACTCTTACTAAAGAGCACACAGGAGCTTCTTTCACAGACTGTAGCATTCAGCACTGGACAGAGTACCTTCTATAAAAACATCTGTTGTAGTAATAATACTTTTCAGGCTATAAAGAAGCATTCCTCCATATAGTATAAGACTCTAATGAGTTCAAAACAAAATGCAACTACTTCTGACTGTCATGAAGTTTGTATATAGTATTCCTGCTAATGTTAGAGATAGATATTGATTCAGAGTGTATGTAGGCTTTGAGTGCTGGATGTGCTTAGATTAAGAGGAAAGACAAATTAATTAACTTGTCAAATCCTTCCCTTCAGACAGCAAGAATGCAATAGATTCTTGCATAATTAGGTATTGATTCCCAGTACTTCCAAACATCTGTTTTATTGTGTATCTTGATGTTCCCATTTGTGATTTCAGAGGAACTCATGAATTAGAAATGGTTTCCACCAAAGTGGAATGGAGACTGAAGTATGTTTATAATATTAAACAATTCATCTTAACTCTTGAAATTATGTGCTATAGACATTGCCTGGATGAAAGGCATCATCATTCTTCATATTGTCAACTAGATGACTTTGAGGCTTAGAATTAGTTGTAGTTTTATGTTTATAACATATTAAATAACATGTAGTAGAATGTATGAAATAAAGCTAATTTTGTGTAAAATATTACATTTAAATTATGTTATATAATGCCTTTTAATTTTAACAGATGGTATTTTACAAATTTGAAACAATAATGTGAGGTTTTTTTTTGACCTAGAGTTTTATTTTGAGACAGAGTGCTATGGTGTCATAGCTCACAGCAACCTCAAACTCCTGAGCTCAACTGATCATTTGTTCTCAGCCTCCCAAGTAGCTGGAAGGCTGTGTCAGGCACCTGCCACAATACCCAGCTGCTTTAAAAGAAGAGCTTTCACTCTAGCTCAGTCTGGTCTCCACGTTGTGAGCTCAGGCAATACACCAGCCTCATCCTCCCAGCTTGCTAGGATTATTGGTGTGACCCACCAGTCCTGGCAACAATAATGTGTATTAAAAGTATAAAGAAAATAATCTTTAGTCTATAACTGCATGTTTAATTCACATTTTCATAAAATACATTTAAAGTTGAAGCATTATATTTATATATTTTATTGTTAAGCCTTCAAATCATTAGAAAATCATGACAGAATAATGTCTATGATATAATTATACAATGTAAAACTGTTACACAGGGTAAAATGAAACTCCAAAGAAAAAGGGAGATAATATTCAAAGAACTAGACCCAGATAAAATGTGCTAATAAATGTATGTGTTTTCATGGACTTGGGATCTAGACTCTGCAAATGTGAGGGAATAGTCTGAATCACTTTCCTCAGTTCTCACATGGACACTTTGACCTCTCTAACTCTACAACTGCCTTGAAAAAGTCAAGATTCTAGAACTGAATATGAATACCAAGAGAATTTTTCAACATTACACATCTATGTATATAAAATAGCTCATATTTTCATCAAGTTTTTGTTACATGTAAGTTTAAATAGTAAAGTCTCAGAGAGAAGACAATGATTTGGGAAGGGAAGGAGTAGAAGATCAGGCTAATAAAAGACAACAGGTTCCTAACAAAGAGGACTCCAGATGCCAGACAGAGACAAATGCATGTGAAGAATTCCAACCATCACATTTGCATGAGATCAGAAACCAAAGGAAAGACAACACAATTCATACATGCACACACACGCACACACACACACAAACCTTTTTATACAACCCAAGTAACTGAATCTGAAAGTAGATTACAACATATTTTTGAGAGTCTCAGGTCAGCAACTCCCATCACAAGGATGGAATACTAAGGATTAGAGTTGGGAATAAGTCAAATTTTACAGTTTGTGAACAAGAGAAGGAAATAGTAAAATGTGAACTTTAGAAGTATTATTTTGACAAGCATATGCATGGCAAATCAGAACTAGGGAAATTTAGAATAAGAAACAACTTTTAAGTAAATAGAAGACCCCAAGATGTAATGAGAAGCTGCCCAAGGGCCAAGGCAGGCTCGTGGGCAGAGGAGGTGTAATCCAATCAAGAGTGGAAATGACAGGGTATATTAGTTGGTTCTGTAGCAAAAGAAGGAGGAATGAAAAATCACTTGAGACTTTGAATAAGAACATTTGTAAAAATGGGGATCTCAAGTCATATTTCAAAAATAAGAGCCACAGTTACTGATGAAAAATAGTAACAGCAAGTTTTCAATACACTTTGTTTGATACCATGAGTCTGTTGGTGTAATGTATGTGTGCACATATCTGATGTGTGTGCTCCTTCTACTTTTCTGAAATATTTCATTCCAGACTAGAGTGAAACAGGTTTGAAATAACTATAGATAACTTGTTTTTCAAAAATACATTCTCAAAATTTGTATCTTCCCAACTTTTTGCCAGAACTATTTTATAAATATATTTCTAACTTGTCTAATAATTTCCATTACTAATTCATCACTTGTTATTTTAGTGTCCTCTCGTGGGTTCCTAAGCTCTGCTTGGTTTTAAATTTGACGGTAAATACATATGTGTACATGTAGATAGGTTATACTCACACATAATTCACGTACTACTTATTTATTTCATACAATCAAAACTATTAAGATTTTCTTCAAAATATTTCCAATTTTAGAATATTTTTATTGTAGACCATTTTAATTGCTTTTTATGAATAAAAAGCTTTAAACAAAATTTTTTTTTTATTGTTGAGGATCCATTGAGGGTACAGAGAACCAGATTACACTGATTGTTAGATAAAGTCCCTCTTATAATTATGTCCTGCCCCCAGGAGGTGTGTGACACACAATGCAGCCCCCTTGGCCCTCCCTCCTTCCCTCTCTTTGCTCCCCCATTCCCCCACCCCCACCCTGTATTAGGTCATCAATTATCCTCATATCAGACTTTAGTACATAAGATTCTTGCTTCTTCATTCTTGTGACGCTTTACTAAGAAGACTGTGTTTTGACTCCATCCAGGTTAATACAAAAGATGTAGTCTCCATCTTTATTAGTGGCTGAATAGTATTCCATGGTGTCCATATAACACAGCTTGTTAATCCATTCCTACATTTGTGGACATTTAGGTTGTTTCCACATTTTGGCAATTGTAAATTGAGTGATAAACAGTCTAGTGCAAATGTCCTTATGATAAAATGATTTTTTTCTTCTGGGTAGATGCCCATAATGGGATTGCAGGATCAAATGGGAGGTTTAGTTTGACTTCTTTGAGAGTTCTCCATACTTCCTTTCCCAAAGGTTGTATTAATTTGCAGTCCCACCAGTGGTGTAAAAGTGTTTCCTTCTCTCCACATCTATCTCCAGCATCTTCAGCTTTGAGATTTTGTGATGTGGGTCATTCCCACTGGAGTTAGGTGATATCTCAGGATGGTTTTGATTTGCATTTCTCTGATAATTAGGGATGATGAGCATTCTTATGTTTGTTTGTTAACCATTCGTCTGTCTTCTTTAGAGAAGGTTCTATTCATCTCTCTTGCCCATGGATATAAGAAATTGTTTTGGGGGGAGGAGCCAAGTTGGTGACCGAGTAACAGCTTCCTTGCAACTGGGCTCAGTGAGACTGGGGAGAGAAGACTTCAGGCATCTCTGGCTGACGAGATCTGCCCAGAAATATCCCTTTGGGGACACAGGGAGACAGCGTGAGACTTCTGGAGCCCCTGAGGAAGGCAAAAGCAGTGGAGATCTGGCAAGTGGTTGCATGTGTTCGTTCGGTCTAATCCTGCCGGCAGCTGTGACTACTGCAGCAGTGAGATTGCAAACTGGAAAGGCCTTACCTGTGAGCTGTTTGGGTTTCTTTTGGACTTGGCACTCGGTTGAACTGCCTTGAGAGAACTGGGGCAAGAGTGTGGAGGTCTTTGAGTGTTGTCTGGGGCTCCAGACTGAGCCACCGAGCCAGAAAGAGCTACCAGTGTTTGGTTGTGGGCTGTGTGGAGCCATTGTAGAAGAACTGCCCCGGCAAGCTCCACCCTCAGGGTCGCAGAACAACCATCAGGTGGGAGTGAGTAATCTAGTGACTGAGCAGCCTAAAGGCGGGGACTGAGAGGCGGGGACTGAGAGGCCTTGCAGCCTTAGCCCTCAGGGCATTGGGTGAGACCAGTTTTGGCACACTGGGTAAGTGGATAGCCACTTAAGGAGTGATCCCAGCCACAAGCGCTTTCCTGGGAAAGCTTCTGCTTAGCCCAAGTTTGCGATTTAAAGTGCCTTCGAAACAGGCTGAGGAGGATTTAAGCTCTCCACCCTGCAGGGTTTGAGAAATCATTACAGGCCTCCGGTCTCCATTTTGTTCAGCTTTATCAACATTGCGATTAACATATCATACCCCTGAAGATCACCTCTTGCCCAGACAATATCAGCAAGATATATATACTGCTTTGTTTCTTGGTTTTGTTTTGTTTTGTGG
>CAUYON010009700.1:0-12559 GCA_963573935.1 Arctocebus calabarensis | reverse complement strand
CCCAGAGCCCCACCTGGACCATTCTCCCTCTATTTTATTTTGTTAATTAAATTCTTTCCAAATTGGATTATTCTGGGATTTCTTCCATGGTGGACTTTTGTTTCTGATCTTGTTTTCTTTGTGGGTATTAGAACTAAGAGAAGTTATTTCTGATATTAAAAACCTTTCTTTCTGACAGCAAGTGAACTTACTTGGACTCCTGAAGCAAAGGAAAGTGATTTCATTTGTATAATTAAATTATCTGTTCTTCTGCTTTAAAAAAAAAAAAAAAAAAAGAAAAAGACTGGTGAAGAGATTTCTTTGGAGAGAGTTACCACCATAGAGTTAGTCCCCACCCCAGCCCTTCCGGGAGAGTAGTGAGATTGACCATTTTATTGGAGGTATTTTCATGGAGGTACTACTCAGAGAGCTTGGAAACGTCAACCCTGAAGTCAGGAGAGAGACATGCAGGACTGAAGCCTGCCTGCCCCATGCTGAGTGGGGTCTCACTGTCCCACTCTGCTCCTTCCCTGCTAGATGGGCGAGGCTAGGGAGGGAATAGCCTATGCTCCTGGAGTTCATCAGGGGCAAGGATGCAAGAGTGCTTCCTGTGGACCCAATGTAATCCCAGAGAGGGGAGAGCAGGCATGGCTTGTCTTCATCTCTGTCCAACAAGGGCCCCTGGAGAAGCCAGTTGAGGCATGCCACCCAAAGCCAAGGGATGAGAAGAAAAACGGAGGACCAGAGGTATGTCCACTCACGTTCAGCAAGCTGGAGATACCTCTAAAGGGCCTATAGAAAACAAGATTCCATTTTAACCATCTCCCAGACCCAGAGTTCCCAAACCCACACAGCCAGGCAAGAACACTCTGTCGCCTCGCCTCTTGCAATACCTGCAAATGAGTGGCGGAGGAGGCAGGCCTACCTCCTTCCCCCTAGCAGGCTTCCAGCCCAAAGCCCCCAGGTGAGTGTAATGCTCTCCTCTCCTTGACAAAGATGGGATAAACTCTGGCTGTTGAACATGACCACAGTCAGGTTAATAGGAAGAGGAATTTAAGTGCAATATAATTTGTTTGATAACAACAGTATATCCAGTTCAGTTTCTCCTTCTGCTCCAAGAAACCATTATTGCCCTTAGGCATGGAGGAAGGGAGACATTTTTGTCTTCTTCCTGGATTCTTTCTCAGAGTTATGCTGTTCCTCAAAATTACAGAGAACTTCCCTGTTCTTTTCCACTCCCCAAAATGGGATCCTGTACTCAGAGCCACATCCTGTGCACAGGAGTCTGGGAAGGCAGCCATTCTTGCCCATGAGGGATGTTTTTTGCCTGGGTGAATCCATGAATGACTAGGCTCCTGGCCTCTGAGAAGTGAAGGTGAGGTGTGTGACGTGGTAAAAGCACACAGTCCAGAATGGGATATACTCATTCACCCAGATGTCCTGGATGGCCTGCAAAGTACAAGATGCTGTGAGCGATCCCAGCAAGTGTTAGGCTGTGCTCTCAGGAGTTCCCAGCCCTGGAGGGAGCTCAGTGCAGAGAGACACGTCTCTACCACGAGCCAGGAGCTGCAAAGTGTGCAACACGGAGGGTAGCAGAGCTGCAGAGTAGGAGATCCTTTACGTCCTCTCAGAGGCAGCAGCACTTGAGATGAGTTGAGGTAATGATCCAGGACTGGAGGAAGTGAGGACAGCAGAATAGGATATTTAGGGGTGGGGTGGGGAGAAAGAGTTAAAGCGAAACCACAGATGTGGCATTCAGATGAAATACATAAATATTGTCAGATTTGTTTTCCAAAAACCAGCACCCAGAAGGCAGTACAGAGCAGGTGTCAAGACTGCTGTCATCTAGTGCCAGTTAAGCTTGCACATCTCTCCCACCACCAGCAGAGACAGACTGCTACATCCAAAACAGGCGCTCTCTATTCTGTGAATACACTTTACAATGGGCCACTTTCTTGCTTTGCTTTTGCCATGCCCTTGACCTGGACTCCCCCTGTCCATCACCCCTGACCTGCCTACGCACAGGGAAATTATGCTATTCCTTCAAAGACGAGCTCAAATGCCTTGTCCTGTAGAAAGCTTCCCCTGTATGTCTCCTTCTCTGAGCACCTCCAGCAGCACCTGCTAGGGGAACAATTCCTGAGTTCCAGATCATCAGGAGCCTTATAGTCTGTTCCTCCTTGCCCCTTGTTGGGCAGGTATGGAGGCAGGGGCCCTGTCTAATGGCTCTGACCCTTACAAGGTCTAGAACAGGGCGTTGGCTACAGCAGAGCTCAGCACAGGCTGGTTGGCTGCACAAGGACTCCTGAGGGTGCCTGCCCTCATAACCCGAACCTGGGGAGATATACCCCAGCCCACAGCACTCCATAATACCCTGGGAAATGGTTTTACTGCAAAAAATCCTACCACACAGGTTAGCTTCTGTCCCCTCCCAGGAGAACCAAATTAGTCACTGGAAAAACAAAACGCGCACCTTTAAGTAAACAGTGGTTTTTCAGCAATTGTAAAATATCTTTCTTCCATTTCCTTCCTAGAATCTTGAACTTTCTATGAGGTTATCAGAAAAAGGAGGGATTGTTAGATTAACAATCTTTTTTTTTTTTTAAAGCAGAGTTAGTTTGGGGTCAGATTTCTAGAGCACTAGAGAACACTGAACCTTTGGAGGCAAGTCCCAAATCCATGGCACTTGGCTATTCCTTTCCCCACCCTGGCTGGGGACTGTATAAGGGCTCTCACTTCAGCCTGAGAAGTGTGGGCGTGTGTGCATGTATGCACAAAGGGAAGCAGTGAGTGTGCATATTTGTGAGAGCACTTACTAGAGTGTGGCAGTTAAAAGTATGGTAAATGAGTGTGTGTATGTGTGTGACAGCAAGGGCATGTGGGGACAAAGCATTCTATCAGGTAAGTAGCTCTGAGCCCTTTCATGGGGTGTATGAAATAAAGTACCCATCCTGATCTGGAATTAGACCTCCCTAATTCCAAATCCAAGGGCAATAAAGTTGAGACACGTTATTAATGACAGCTGAAGTCAATTACTGAGTCCCAGGATCCTTCTAGCATATTATCATTAATCCTTGTAGCACAGCTAGAAGGCAGAGCACCTCATCTTTGTTAAAGAGGCCTGAAGGGAGACCCAGAGCAATTCAGGTACTTGTGCAGGGTCCCACAGATAACAAGCTGCAGAATTGGGCCTGGGACACAGGTGAGCTGAATCCTAGCCTGTGCCTTCGCATGTCATCATCCCACCTCCATGGGCTCAGAAGCTGCCTGACCCAGACACATTTTTCCAAAGGTAATCAGAAGCTAAGACGTTCAACGATCACAGAGGCATTTCCATTACCTCAGCTCTCCTTAGCGGCATCAACTCCCATATTCGAGGCATGCTTTTAAATTTCATATGATTGTGTGTTCTTGTAGAAAACATAGGCTGAACTGTAAATGGTCTTCAAAGATCACCACGAGGTCCATTTCCTTTGTCCACTCAGAAAAAAGAACGTCTCTGGGAGGAGCATTTGCATATACAGTGTACGTGCAATGTATTATTTACATGCATTTATACAGAAAGGGGTTTTAGCCACACAAAGGTAGGGTGTATGGGGTATGGGCAAGTCTTTCTCCAGCTGTTAAAGAACAACCTGTCTGGTTCAGTGTTTAAAGATTTTTGTTTCCTATAATTGCACTAATACAAATTATATTAAAAAGCCAAATGACCCCTTTAACAAACGACAAAGAGATGAGGGTTTAAGATAATGAGAATATTATAGCAAAGCTCACACTGTGCCTGCTTATAACAGGAGTCCCACAGCTAGACCTCCACGAGTGCTGTGAGAATGCCCTCCCTTGGAGTTGTTATAAACACAATAAAACCTAATATGTCATAATGAAAATGCATATTCTAATACAATATGATCCCCTTAATGAGGAAAACTGGAGGGGGGAGGTTGTTTTATTTATAATCCTCTAAATCTAGGTAAATTGTACATGTTTAAAATTTCTATACAAATAGTATCACAAACAGTTATTACACTGAGTCTATTTGGTCTGGACAAGAGACAACGTATTAACAGACCCCCTCAAGGTGTGATGAAATGCTAAGCAACAACTAGAGTAGGGGTTATTTTTCATAAGGGATGTGGTCCCTAAAAGCTAAGGGTGATTTTCAAAATCACTCCAGATTCCCCAGATCTCTTATAAGTTCATTCAAAATTGATAAATAAGTCAGAAGGAGACTGTGGCTCCCATGCTTCTAGAAGGAATCACGAAAAGCTTTTGTATTCCCTCCTGTGACGTTTTTAAAATTGTCATATTTGTGATTGTCCAAATTGAATTGTGGGTGAAAACAGTTTCCTGTTCACCTGCACTGTTTGTTTCCTGAGAAGACATCTAGAAACACTGGTTTTCTGAACTAAGTCAAAGTAATATAGGATTTTCCTTTGTCAATAGTGAGGCTTTTACCTCTTCAGAGAACCTGTTCTCTCCCTCCCTCTCTCTCTCTCTCTGTCAGCAAAGCATATTTCCTTCTCTCTCTAATTGGATTTTCTAAAAGAATCTGTTTCCTTTTCTTTCTTCCAGATGCTCAAGATACAGCACTGTACAAAAAGCCATTGGCTGGTGTCGTTCTTGTCTTTTTCTGCCACATTAACCCGGTAGGGGGTTTAACAGCCTGAGATTTTGAAAAGCTGTTGTCAAGTCCTGAAAGCTCCCAAATGCAACTTAAATGGTTATTAGCTAGTAGGATACATCCCCTGCATTCTAATACCTCCATTTAAATAACAATAATAAAGAAAATAATAACAATAAGAGTAAACTCCATGCCTTCACAGCCATGATTATACCCTACCACCCACAGACCACATAGTCTACAGGGCATTTATATGGGATCTAGGGGTGAGGGTCTGCCTTTTGGTTTGGTGGTGGGCATGCCTGATTTCACAGGCCGCCAGCAGGGGTCGCCCAAGTCATCTAGGAGCCAAATCAGAGCTTTCATGACATTGTGGATAATTCCTTTAAACAATCCAAGGCATAGACAAAAGAGCCAAGGGGGTTCCTTGCTCTATTAAAACCCCTGAAACACATGTATTTGCCAAATGGAAAGGTGCAGAATTAATTGGAAAAAGAGATGGAATTTGTATTCCTCAGTTCCTTTGGGGGTTTTATAATAAATATTGTTAAGCCTTTAATAAGTATGAAGTACCATATATATACTAAACAAAACAAGCTTTTACAGGTATCAGAATATACTTATGGTGCATTCCATATTAGATCAAAAGACATAAAAGTTCAGAATAAAAGCAATGATAATTGTGCTATACAGTGATTCTTTATCATAGACTATGCATTTTCCCTAAAATTACTGCTTTCCTTAAAATGAATGATCCATCAAAGTACATATTATTATTTTCATTTCATAGGTTTTTGGTAATAGCCAAAAAAGCTCTGCAACATTCAGGAAGCCCAGCCAGTAAGTGGAAGAGCCCAGATTTAAATTAGGTTTTATATCCAACTCTGCCCAACTCCTAAACCGGTATTCTTTCTACAGCCCTATTGTATAGGCAGAATAACAAAATTTATGCATTTCTCATGCCAATGATGCTAAAGGAAATACTCCCCCCCCACAATAAAAAAGAGCAGCCATTTTCAAGAATAATTAATAAAGTACAAATTGTGCAGATAATAAAAAAAAATACTGTGTTGGCTATAGGGTTTCTAAAATAATATCTTGAGTGTTTTTATTTCCTTATCTATATTCAATACTTTGTAAAATGTCTACAGATGTGAAAATTATAGTAAATATGTTCTGTAGTCTTAATTGCTAAATGATTACAAAGTAACTAAACAAGAGGTGGCAGGTTGCCCTGTGGCTTTATTCATCTCTTTCTGGAAAGCAGAAAAATCATAAAGTCTTCTCTGACACAACAGGTTTCTATGGTTACACGAGACATAAATATATTATATGTCCTGTGCAATGTGAAAGGACCAGTCAGGCGCTGTGTGTGCAGCAGACCCCCAGAGGGAGAGCACTTGTGTGGATGACACGCCACAGTCAGCTAAATATTTGTTTCTAGGTTTACAACGGGGTAGAGGCAGGAATAAAAGCTGGCGGTGCTACAGAGACTGTCTACGTAGTTCAGTAAATGTATCGGCATGCCGGCCATAAAGAAATGCAGAGAAAGAATGGCTTCTGCTTTGTCAGGCTGGAAAACCAGTTCTTAGTGAGCCCTGTGAGGCAGAGGCTTTGTCCAGCACCCATTCTGATTGCAGGATGGCCTCTCTTCTCCCACTGGGCATTGGCACAGAATCCACCTGAATCCAAATTATTCTGTTGGTGATCAACATTTTTTTTAAAACCTTAAAGAAGCATAATCAGATAGGGGCCACTGAGAAACCAATAAGAAAAGTCGTTTCCAATCAAGATAGGATGTAGTTGGAGATTTATGAATTCAAGATTTACTATTTGCATCAAGAGAAGTGACAAATTGCAATAATCTGCATCATTAAGACTCAGGATGGAATATTGGAAAATCCAGATTTAAAGAGCAAGAGTAATAACAGCTTAGATTTCTCCAGAGTTATTTTTATCGCATGAATTGTGAAGCAATGTTAAATGAAGAAATGATGGTTCCCATTAAACAGAATCCTTAAAATCCCTTCCCCTTCTTAACTCAGATGTGTTTCACAGATCACCTGTCCCTGACTGCACATATGCCAGGGGCCCCAGAATCCAGGAAGGTAGTTACTGAGATGGCTAAACTCCTCTTTTCCTTTTTAATGATTAGAGAAAAGAAAAGGAAGGACAGGCCAAAAATTCTTAGGAAAGAGAAGAGGCAAGCTCTTCTGAAAAGACAGTACTTAACCTGGACAAAATGTTCATTTAATATCATTTAGAGCAAAAAGAAACAACACTGTTAGACATTTTTGCCTTTAAGGTCTTTAATGACACAGTAAACATTCTTCTTTTAAATCTAAACACATCAGGCGGTGCCTGTGGCTCAGTGGGTAGGACGCTGGCCCCATATATAGAGGGTGGTGGGTTTGAACCCGGCGCCAGCCAAACTGCAACAACAACAAAAAATAGCCATGCATGTGATGGGCATCTGTAGTCCCAGCTACTCAGGAGGCTGAGGCAAGAGAACTGTCTAAGCCCAGGAGTTGGAGGTTGCTGTGAGCTGTGACGCCACAGCACTCTGCTAAGGGTGATAAAGTGAGATTCTGTCTCTTAAAAAAAAGAATGTAAATAAATAAATAAATATAAATGCATCTATATCAGTGCATCCTGATGTTTGTTAGCCAAAAGAAATCGTAAACAAATCCCTGACACATTCACCATGATCAGGGTTAAGAAAATAACACAGAAAGCCTGTTTGGGGAAGAAAGGGCACATGGACTCAGTATCTAGCCTTCCTAGAGAGAAAGTGAGGAGCCTGTTTTCCTGCAGTTGTCTTTCAAGATCCAGAAATGTGGCAAAGGCAAGAATGGAGAAGGAATGATGAACTGAACCAAAGGGAAGGCTGTGGTGATCTAGGGATGGCCCTGCATGTGGTAGATTGCTTGCCGAAACAAGGCTGCCTAATGAGTAGCTTGGACTGATTTGAAGACATGGAAATATAAGGCTGAAACTGTGCCAACCATCCCTCCTGGGGTTGGGGCCATCTCAGCTGGCTGCTATGTGTGCCAAACACAATGCAAACCCAACATTTCCAGGCTAAACTCTAGAGTTCCAAATGTGTCATTTGGATTTCATTTTAAAATCAGGCTTTCTGGGTCTCTGGCCCAGATAAAAGGATAAGGCAGTCAGGAGCATATCAAGGATAGGACAGGGGTGTTGCAAAGGACAGTATGGAAAGAGAACGGTGTTGACTTCCAACTCATTCACCCGCCATCTTGTCCCCTTTACGTAACGTGATAATCCTGATGTACAGCCAACAATCCTCTCTGGGCTCCTCTGCAGCACATATCTGCTGCCATCTCTAATCCTGGGCTCATGTCACTCTACACCCTTGGAATGTTCCACCCTCTCTTTAGACAGCCCACATCTCTCCCCATCAATAAACTCTGCTTAATGCTTACCTCCTCCATGAAGGCAATCTCTCTCACTAATCCCAATTGGCTTTGAACATACAGATCCTTTCATCTAACTTTTAGCATTTGGAGATTTGATTACATAAATTCTATGATCATTTCCAGCTCTAAAATGTCACCCATAATTTAGCAGAATAGCTGAATGAGCACCCACAGTAAAGAGAGGAGAGGGTCCCTGTCTTTGAGTCCAATGTGTTTCTGGAGCCACATCCTGCAGCAGATCTGGGTTGGGCCTATACCATTGCATCTATTTCAGTAAGTTCAGCAAGACTGGCAATACATGGCAGGGGTAAAAGCAATAATAAATCAGTGTTTATTAAATAGTGCAGAGTGAAAAGAGCAGTGAAAAACAGGTTATGTCTATTCCTTCACTAATTCATTAAATATTTGTTGAGCCTCTTTCATGTGGAGAAAAAATAGGAAGCAGCACAGACACAGACTCTACTCTCCTGGAGCAATAGTCAAGAACAATACTTGGTAACAAGTGGGAAGAAGGGCACTCAAAGCTACACTTTGAACGCTCAAGAATAAGTGGAATGGTTAGTGGAAAGAGCAAGATATACCCAGAACAACACCTCTAAAGAAGTCTATGTATGTGTAAAGACAAAATGGGATAGAATGGCATAGGCTATAGTGCTAAAGGTGTTTGAAAAACAAGAATGAGAGGTATGGTGTTCTGGAATTGGAGAAGGCAGGCAAGCCCACTGAAGGACACTGAAGATTTAGAAGAATAGAAAGAAAAGGAGAATAGAATTTTGCTTAATGTCTACCATAGATTAAAGGCTATGCTAGGAACTTCCAGGACATTATTTAGTTTTAAGACTCATAGTTCTATGAAGTAAAGATCATAATACCCATTTTATAGATGAAAAAAGTGAGTCTAAAGACTATTAAACAACTTGCTCCAAATAATACAGGTAGTAATTTGTGAGACCAGGACTTGCCTCTAAGTTTAATGTTTCTCCATATGCCCACCCACATCTCTCTCTCTCCCCACTGCCCTCATTAGTCCATGCAAGGCCTATCTATCCAAGCACTCGTCTGTCACTCATCCCCCGGCCCTACTCACTTCCCCCATTGGCAACCATTCTAATGTGTTTACTGTGTATCATTTTGGCTGAATTTCTCTCCCCAAATCTGTATATAGGTATTTTAATCATGTATCTGATATCATTTTACATGGTTCATTCTTTCTTATTTTTCCATTTCACTCTATATTTTTAAGATCAATGTGTCCATGCTGCTTTATATATTTTCCTAAAATTTATTATGACAAATCAAACATATTGAAAAATTGAAAGAATTTTCTGGTGAATCTCTATACACATACTACCTTGACTCTATAATTAATATTTTAATGAAATTGCTTTATCACATACCTATCCAACTATTTTTCCCTTTTTCTATTCATCAATTCATTTTATATTTGGATACAATTCAAAGTTTATTACAGATTTCAACTAAAGTTCCCCTAAATACTTCAGGAAGGCATAATATTAGAGTACATTACTTATGATTTTCAGTTAAAATTTATATATGGTAAAAAAGTTACATAAAATGAACTGTACAAATCTTTTCTTTTTTTTTTTTAGATAGTCTCACTATGTCACCCTCAATAGAGTGCTGTGGCGTCACAGCTCACAGCAACCTCAAACTCTTGGACTCAAGCAATTGTCTTGCCTCAGCCTCCCAAGTAGCTGGGATTATAGATGCCTGCCACAATGCCCAGCTATTTTTAGAGATGGGGTCTTGCTCTGGCTTAGGCTGGTCTGGAACCTGTGAACTTAGGCAATCCACTCACCTCAGCCTCCCGGAGTGCTAGCATTATAGGTGCAAGCCACAGTGCCTGGCCTGAACTTCACAAATCTTAATGCATACTGTGTAAGCTTTGACAAAGGCATGGATTTTTGTTTATAAACTCTATCAAGATTTAGAACTTTACTTTCACCTTAGAAAGTTCCTTCATGATCCTCAATTTTTGCCCCTACCCCAGAGGTGACCCTTCCAACTTTTTCCATCAGAGGTTAATTAAGCCTTTTCTAGAACTTCATATACATAGAACCATACATTATATAATTTTCTGTGTAAGGTTCCTTTCAGTTAGTAGTTTTGAGATTCAGCCATGCTGTTGATATGAACCACTGTTCTAGGTATTTTGTATTTCTCTATATATTTTAGAAATATTTTTGTATTTATAGTTACCTTTTATTGTGGAGTGCTATTCCACTGTATGACTACTGCAGTTTGTTTAATAATTCTTCTGCTGATAGTCACCTGAGCTGCTTTCTAATCTGGGGGTATTATGAATAAACCTTCTAACGATATTTATGTAGAATTCTTTTTATATATTAAATATATTTAAATATAAACATATATTTTCATCTCTCTTGGGGAAATACCTTAGACTGAAATTGCTAAGCCATAGGGTAGGTACATATTTAGTTCACAAAAGCCATTAGAACTTTTTCCAGAATTAGTATATGTTTACAGTCACCCAATAATATATGAGCATTCCAGTTGCTCCACATTCTCACTAACAATTTGTGTTGTCAGTTTTTAAAATTTTATCCCTTCTAGTGGGAATGTAGTTATCTTCTTGTTCAAGCTGCATTTCCTTGAAGACTAATGATGTTAAATAATTTTCTGATGAGCACATAGCTATTCACATAACATTTCAAATCTTTCCACATTAAAATTTTTTTTTTATTATTTCAGGTTAATTTGAGGGTACAAAGAATTAGGTTACAATGTTTGCATTTGTTGGGTATAGTTTCTGTTGTAATTGTGTCCCGCCCTGAGGAGGTGTGCCATATACCCCCACATTGCACCCATTAAGTGCCATCAACCCAGGAACAGATGAATAAACTGTGATATATGTATACCATGGAATACTATCCAGCTGTAAAAAGAGGGAGACCTTACATCTTTTGTATTAACCTGGATAGATCTGAACCACATTCTTCTTAGTGAAGTATCTTTCTACATTTTAAAATTGGATTATTTGTTATTCTAATATTGAGAATAACAGAAACTATTTTTGAAACTAAATATGTGCCTACCCTCTGGTAGGAGTTCTTTACATATTCTAAGTACTAGTCCTTTGTCAGATATATGATTTGTGGTTTACATATTTATTTTCTTCATTGTATCTTTTGGTAAGTATAAGTGTTAAGTTGTGATGAAGTCTAATTTATGTTATTATTTTTCTTCTATGGCTATTGTTTTTTATGATTCTCTTATGTTTGTCTCTAAAAGTTTTATAGTATTAGCTATTATATTTAACTCTATGTTCCATCTTGAACTGATTTGTGTGTTTCGTAAAAACAACCAGTTGTTCCAGCATCATTTGTTGAAAAAACTTTCTTTTCTCCATTGTATTGTTGTCAAAAATCAAAGGATCATATACTTATATATGTTTGGGTCTGTTCCAGGCTCTCTATTCTGCTCTATTGATCTACTCGTCAATTCTTAAGTCCCATACTGTCCTGATTATTATACCTTCTTCATAGTAAGTTTGGAGTTGGGTGGTATAAGTTCTCCAACTTTTTGTTTTTCAAAATTGCTTTGGACAAGGGTCAACAATTCTTTTCTTTTCTTTCTTTCTTTTTTTTTTTATTTTTTTTTTGTCCAGACAATAAATACTTTAGGCAGGGAGGCAATATGGTGTGGGTCCTAAGTACTCAATAGTATTTTTGTAGCATGAAACTGGCTATAAACAACACATAGCCAATGGCTATAGCTGTATTCCAATAAAAGTTTTTAAAATAGTAGCCGATCTACAGGCCACAGCATGTGAACCACTGTTCTAGGTATTTTATATTTCTATATATATATTTTAGAAAAAGCTTATCATTTTAAGGACCATTACTAATACAGTGTTGATACAGTCAATTTGAGGAGACCTGACATCTTAACAATACTGAGTCTTCCAGTATATTAATGTGGTAAAGTATACTAAATTTTGAATGTTAAACCAGTTTTGCATTACTGGGATAAACCTGCTTGGTCATGCTATGTTTGTTTGATTTACTAGTATTTTTGAACCTATTATCATGAGGGATTTGTTTTGTAATTTTCTTTTTTTCTAATATCAGTGTCAGGTTTTGGCATTAGGGTTATCTTGGCCTCACAATACAAATGGAAAATGGTTTGTCCTCTGTGTGTATGTGTGTGTGTAAAACTGTGGGCCTTTCCCCTTAAATATTAGATAGACTTCATTTGGGATCCATCCAGGCTTTAAGTAAGATTGTTGTTGTTAAAAGGTTTTTGATAAAGAATTTAATTTCTTTAATGACATTATTCATATTTTGCCTAATCTAGTGTTAGTTTTGGTAAAATTAAGTTTTTTTTCTTATTTTATTTTATTTTATTATCTTTATCATTAAATCATAGCTGTGTACAATAGTGCAATCAAGGGATACAATGTGCTGGTTTCATATACAATCTTAACTATTTTCATCAAACTGATTAGCATAGTCTTCCTGGCAATTTCTCAGTTATT
>CAUYON010009699.1:0-29598 GCA_963573935.1 Arctocebus calabarensis | reverse complement strand
TCTCATTTAAGTCCCTTATATCTTTTTAATTTCTGTTTAGAGGATCTGTCCAGCTCTGTAAGAGGAGTGTTAAAGTTCCCTGTTATTATGATATTATAGGATATCATATTGCTTAGACTGAGTAAGGTCTGTTTCAAGAATCTAGGAGCATTTAAATTGGGTGCATAAATATTTAGAACTGAAAAGTCTTCTTGTTGTATTTTTCCCTTGACCAATATAAAGTGACCATCTTTGTCTTTTTTGACTTTAGTTGCTTTAAATCCACATGTATCTGAATATAAGATTGCAACACCTCTTTTCCTCTGAATTCCGTTTGCCTGAAAAATTGTCTTCCCACTCTTAACTCAGAGTTTTAATTTGTCTTTTGAAGCTAGATGTGTTTCCTGCAGACAACAAATGGATGGCTTGTGTTTTTCAATCCAGTCAGCTAATCTATGCCTCTTTAGTAGGGAATTCAAGCCATTAACATTTATTGAGATAATTGATAAGTGTGGTTGTGTTCTAGTCATCTTATTTTGCGAGAGTCCATTGCTTAGTTTTATCTTTTGCATCAGTATGGAAGTTAGGCACTTTAATTTCTGAGATCTTATTTTGCTGTTGATCCATTGTGATGGTCAGTGTGTAGAATAGGTTGGAGTATTTCCTGTAGAGCTGGTCTTGTTGTGGTGAATTTCCTCAATGTTTGTATATCAGTAAATGATTTGATTTCTCCATCAATTTTAAAACTTAGCTTTGCAGAATATAGAATTCTGGGCTGGAGATTGTTCTGTTTAAGTAGATAAAAGGTAGATGACCATTGTCTTCTTGCTTGGAAAGTTTCATTAGAGAAGTCTGCAGTCACCCTGATAGATTTACCCCTCTAGGTCAACTGGCACTTACTCTTGCAACTGGAAGAATCTTTTCTTTTGTCTTGACTTTGGACAGGTTCATCACTATGTGTCTTGGGGAAGCTCGGTTAGACTTGAGGCGACCTGGGGTTCGATATCCCTCTATAAGGAGAGTGTTTGAATCTTTGGTGATATTTGGGAAAGTTTTCATTTATAATATTCTCTAGTATGGCTTCCATTCCCCTGGGGCATTCTTCTTCGCCTTTTGGGATACCTATAACTCATATGTTTGAACGCTTCATAGAGTCCCATAATTCTGTCAGTGAATGTTCTGGTTTCTATCTCTTCTTTTCTGCCTCTTTAACTATCTGAGTTATCTCAAGAGCTTTGTCCTCTACCTCTGAGATTCTTTCTTCTGCATGGTCTAATCTGTTGTTGATACTTTCTACTGCATCTTTAAGTTCCTTAATCGACTGCTTCAGTTCCCTCAGCTCTGCTATATCCTTTTTATATTTTTCATAGTGTTCATCTCTTAATTGATTCTGGTTTTGGATTTCCTTTTCCACTTTATCAGCAGTTTACTTCATTGTTTCTATCATTTCCTTGATTGTTTTCATCGGCTGTATTCTAAATTCCCTTTCTGTGATTGCTAACATTTCTTTATAGGTGGAATCCTCTGCAGTAGCTACCTCACAGCCCCTTTGGGGATTTCTCTGAACTGTTTTTTCATGATGCCAGGAGTTTTCTGCTGATTTTTCCTCATGAGTGATTTCTTTTATCTGTTTCCTTGCCCTACTTTTCCTTTCACTTCCTCCTGCTCTGTAAGTTGCCATGCTTCTGGACTAGGGTTTTGATGGTTCCCTTTGGTACAGGACCAGAAGGATGAGAAGATTGAAGAGCAATAATGGAGAAAAGAAAGAAAGAAAAAAAAGAAAAGAAAAGAAAAATCAGAAAGGAGAGGGGTTGGATAGAAGCAACTATTGACAAAAAGAGAGGCACAGAAAGAGGGGGACAGGAGCAATAAAGGTGTACAGTAGGGTACTTTGACCCAACCTTAAGAACTGCCAACCTCTGGGGGTGCCAGGTTGGGTGGTTAGATCAGCAGCTCTTTGCCAGCCTGTTTGGACACAGTACCCCACCTCCACCAAGTAGAGAGGAAAGACAAATTCCAATAAATCAAACCAAAACAAGTAAACCAAAAACTTTACAGGATAAAATTGGGGAAAAAAACAATTAATATGGGTAGAAACACTAGCAAAAATGAAGTTCTAATTGTTGAAAAAGGCAACAATGGAAAAATTTTATTTAAGCTAGAAAAACGAAGAAATAAAAGAAAGAAAAAAGAAAAGAAAAATCTTTAAGGAAAATTTTGAAATTAAAATAACAATAGCAAAAACAAACAACAAACAAATAAAAATAAAAAACCACAAAACCAAACCAAACCAAAAACAAAGCAGTATATATATCTTGCTGATATTGTTGGGCAAGAGGTGATCTTCTGGGGTATGATATGTTAATCACAATGTTGATACAGCTGTACAAAATGGAGACCAGAGGCCTCTATTGGTTTCTCAAACCCCAGAGGGTGGAGAGCCTAAACCCTCCTTAGCCTGCTTAGAAGACACTTTAAATTGCTAACTTGGGCTGAGCAGAAGTTTTCCCAGGAAAGCGTTTGTGGCTGGGATCCATCCTTAAGTGGTTATCCACTTGCCCAGTGTGCCAAAACCGGTCTCACCTTATGCCCCTGAGGGCTAAGGCTGCAAGGTGTCTCAGTCCCTGGCTTTAGGCTGCTCAGTCACTAGATTACTCACTCCCGCCAGATGCTTGTTCTGCGACCCTGAGGGTGGAGCTTGCCAGGGCAATTCTCCCACAATGGCTCCACACAGCCCACAACCAAACACTGGTAGTTCTGTCTGGCTTGGTGGCTCAGTCTGGGGCCCTAGACAACACTCAAAGACCTCCGCACTCTTGCCCAAGTTCTCCCAAGGTAGTTCAACTGAGTGCCAAGTCCAAAAAAACCCCAAACAGCTCACCGGTAAGTCCTTTCCAGTTTGCAATCTCACTGCTGCTGTACCTACAGCTGCCAGCAAGATTAGACCGAACGAACACACACAACCACTTCCTCGATCTCCACTGCTTTTACCTTCCTCAGGGGGTCCAGAAGTCTCACACTGTCTCCCTGAGCCCCAAAGGGATGTTTCTGGGCAGATCTCACCAGCCAGAGATGCCTGAAGTCTTTTTTCCCTAGTCTCACTGTGCCCAGTTGCAAGGAACCTGTTACTTGGACGCCATCTTGCTCCTTCCCCCCACTTTGAGTTCCTTTTGATATCTTTGTTATACGTCCCCAGCATTCTCTGAACACTTTCTACTTATAGCACAAGATTTGTTCCAGCTTATATAATACTCTTCTTGGCCCAACTTTATAATCAGCCCTTTCTCTAAAGAACCCTGGTATTTCATCAGGAGTAATGGAGTTAAGAAACCAAAATTTAGGTACTGAATGTATTCATCATTATTGAATGTTTTATTACTCTAAGGCCTTCTCAAAAGACAACGTCAGAGACTATATGTATAAACAAACGTGTTGATATATTTCTATATCCACACACATTTACATCTATAGCATTTTTCTCTTTCTCTGTCCAGTACATTAGTGTTTCCAATTCTAACCCAATGTCATAGACTTTGTTCTAGTTTTATCTCTTTCTGATTTGTAACTTCCTTCATGAGAAAACTGGCTCTGATTAACCTCCATCTATCTACAGCAGAGCCTCTTCTCCACGGGAGATCCATTTCAAGACTCCCAGTAGATGCTTAAAATCGTGAGTAGCACTGAGCCTGATGGCATCAGTATGAACATATATCTGTTCATGCCTTCTACCCACTCCATTAATGCCTTTTCCATTTTAACTAAGCATTTACGTACTGTGTTAGTGACTTTTTCAGTTTGAGGTACAACAGCAAAACAAACGTGAATTTCTTTTTCCTTCTTCATAATTTCACAAATAGATTTTTTTCTTAGTGTAGATCGCAGCAACCTCAGTATACAATTCTTTTCCTCTTTCTTCATTAAGTTGAAAACTTTTACCTTTTCACTTAAACTAAGGAAGCATGTTACAGCTTCTCTTTGACATATGTGAATTGTCAGCATCACTACTTGTGTGCTTTGGGGCCATTATTAAGTAAAATAAGGGCTGCTTAAAATAAACACTTGTTACCATAAAAGTAGATATGAGAACCAAGATGGCTACTAAGTGAGTAACAAACAGACAGCATTTTTTTTTTTTTTTTACTTCAATAACTCTGGCCAAAGGGATAATTCATGTTCTAGGTAGGAGAGAGCAGGATAGCACAATATTTAATCATGCTATTCAGAATAGTGCACAATAAAAAGTTTATGAATTGGTTCCATGCCCATAGCACAGTGGTTAAGGCTCCAGCCACATGCACCAAGGATGGTGGGTTTGAACTTGGCCCAGGCCAGGTAAACAACAATAACAACTGCAATAACAACAACAACAACACAGTTGGGCATTGTGGCAGGTGCCTGTAGTTCCAGCCACTTGGGAGGCTGAAGCAAGAGAATCGCCTGGGCTTAGGACTTTGAGGTCGCTGTGAGCTGTGAAGCCACAGCACTCTACCAAGGGTGACATAGTGAGACTCTGTCTCAAAAAAAAAAAAAAAAAGCTTATGAATTGCTTATTTCTGGACTTGTTCAT
Organism: Arctocebus calabarensis; assembly: GCA_963573935.1. Taxonomy (NCBI): domain Eukaryota; kingdom Metazoa; phylum Chordata; class Mammalia; order Primates; family Lorisidae; genus Arctocebus; species Arctocebus calabarensis. The sequence continues at coordinate 25,052 of CAUYON010009699.1, read as the reverse complement.
TTAATGTTTTCCAACTGTAGTTGTCTACAAGTAATTGAAATTGAGGAAAGCAAAGCTGCAGATGGGGGACCTGTACTTATTTTTATACAGTATCCTTTGTACCTGAATGTAGCTAATCTGTCATCATCCCTGAAACTCCTGCTATCCAACCCTGCTCCCCATCCCCTGAACCCCAACCCCTGCTCCCCAGGCCACTGCCACCATGGGACCCCTCCCTCCCTGCTCAGGCTTTGACACCCCCTACCAGGCCACGCAAATGTCTTTTCATCCTGAGCACATAGCTCAGTTCCAATGCCCCACAGTGAGCTGGCAGCTCACCCCACTCAGCTCACTGCAGGCTGAGTTGTGCCTGTTCTGCTCAGTCCCATGATAGCTTTGGGACTCTATAAGGAAGAAAAGACATAAAGGCAGCCAGGCAATCAGGAAGGAAGGAAAGAACTTTAATTTCTACATCATGAGTAAGAATGAACAGACTTTCAAACCACTTGTGTTTTGTGTGAACTGTTAACATCCAGCAATTTGTTAGACATTTATTTGCTATACATCTCTTTTTAAGAAACTTTATATATTAAGAATATTGATCTTTTGTCTGTAATGTAAATATCAAATACATTTTCTGAATTTGGCATTAGTTTTTTCTTTACTTCTTTTTCTCTTACCCCAAAGTTTTTATATTACAGGGCTTATATTTTTTCTCCTAGACTTTTAATCCATGTTGAGGAATGTCTTCCCTTAAAAAAAATGGGCTGGTTGCTTTTTCATTGATTTTCAACTTGAATAAAAGCTGGACAGTTATTTCTGTGGGAAAAGAACCCGACTCAACCTGTCTCCTCACTCTTTCAGCTGGAGTCCAAGAACTGGAGTCAAGCCTCTTGGTCCCTGGAGATTTATTAATTTTGACAGGGAACAAAGTGCAAATGCCATGTGATGCAGTTCTGATCGATGGCAGCTGTGTGGTAGATGAAGGCATGCTGACAGGTGGGTTCTATCTGCACAGCCTCAGCATCTCTGGGCCGAGCTGAGTTCTGCTACCCTGGTCCCTGCTCCGCCTCCCACTGCAAAACATGAGGCTGCAGTGGGACCTTCCTATTTCCACAAATCCCAGTCCTGCTGGGGATGGATCTGAGAGTTCAAATGACAGCTGCTTTCTATGTGCTATGTTTGATACAGTCGTAACTTTTTGAGTGTTTAGCATTTTCTTCTTGAACAAAAGATTACTACAACCCTCTCATTTTACCATAAAAGATTGTAGAGATCATTAGGTTTTTCAGAATTGTCTGTGACTTTTATATTTTACATTTTAATGCAAAATATGTCTTCAAATAAACTTGGAGAGTTTGAAAACCACCAATGACATCCTGAATCCCACAGTGTTTTTCTCTCCACGTTCTTCTAGGCCTGTCTCGAAAATGTTATAAAGTTCATGATGCAGCATTTGGTAAAATGGCTACTTCCAAAACACACATTGGGTATTGTGAACTAAGTGTATTTCATTTTTGTTTCTTGTTGGGGATTCATCGAGGGTACAAAAAACCAGGTTACACTGATTGCATTTATTAATTGTATTTCATTTTTAAATAGCATGCTGGGACTAGGAGGGACCTCAGAGGTCGCCCTCTTCACAGGTGAGGTCCAGAGAGGAGTGACTCGCTCAAGATCACCACCTTGATTTTTCACTCACCCAGCTTCATGGTGAGATGTTGTGCCAACATTTCTGTAAGATGAAGAAGAACCATAAAGTCTTTTTCAGAAATGAAATGGGAGGCTATGAATGCACAGTTGGTGGACTGTGGTTCCCATTAAAAGTCCAAATTGAATCCATTTTTCTCAGGCAGACAATAAAGCCATGAAATGGAGATGGGAACACACATCTCCCTACTATCTGAACTTTTTAGAAAAGGTTAAACATGGCAGCTCTGGTTCCTTTCTCTCAAGAATCCATAGATTCATGAGAGTCTATAATGTTGGGGCCTTTGCAATGCCAGGTACCATTCTCCTAATCACAGTAGTCCCAGTGCCCTGGAGTATAGTTCTACTTTATGCCGCCCACCCTGCAAAGACTAGTGGGAGGCTTTAAGTTTGCTGCTCGGGACAGGCCATAGTTACCTTCACAGCTTCATTCAGCACCTTGTCTTAGCTCTTCAGCCCAAGGCAGGATGCCTCTCCCACTGCTCTGACAAAGTTACCTGCTCCCCATTGACAGACCCAATGGATCCTGTGAGGCTCTCATCTTATTGTGTGTTCTGTGACATTTGACTATTCTGACCGTCTCTCCTTCCGCAAACTCTCCCCCTCTAACTTTCTAAGGTGACTATCTCTCTCCACGTTCCTTACTGCTGACCACACTCAGGCAGTCCCCTGTGCTGTTCCTCTCCCTCTATCTCCCGAGTTGCTGCCGCTGCTCAGGGCTATGGCGTCATCCTTGCCTCTTCTTAACCCAGATGTGGGCCCTACACAATCTTGTCTCTTTCCATGGCTTTAATTTTAGGCTAATAGGCTCTGACTAAATATCACAAGTAAGACTTTCACCTAAGCTCCAGATCCAACTCTCTCAGTACCTGCTAGGAATCTCAAAACGGTCGTTCTACAAGGCAGCTTCAGCTCACAGTGGCAGAAGGGTGATTCTTTCTCTCCCCCTATAATCCCTATGTTGATGAATAAAGCCACCCTCTGCTCACCTCCCATGTCAGGAGCCTGGAAGCCATTTAAATCCCTCTATCCCTGTAACCTGCCACTATGAAAATGTCTTCAAGTTTCGTAGCTTCTTCCTTATTTCTTGAATCCAGCACTTCCTTTCTATTCCCACAGCCAGGGCCTAGTTCAGAATTCATCCCTTCCACCTGGGACTCTGGTCACTTCCCGGCTGCAGGTACAGCCTCCAGCCTCACCAGACTGCAGTTTCACCCCCTCTACTGGGCAGAGTGCTCACTCTTACACATAAATATGATTTACCTGTGCCAGTTTCAGCTTGTTTGTCTTATCGGTGTTGCTGGGAGGACTTCATTTGTTTCCATCTATGTGGATTTTACATTTCTGGATTTTTGTGTATTTTAAAACTTTCATATAATGAGCTGTGTATTGCTCTCCTCATTAAAATGTTTAAATATCTCCCCACACTTCTTCACCCGCCAATGCATTTAGAAAAATGTTTAAATGTTTAAATATACAAAAATAAATAAATAAATAAATAAATAAATGTTTAAATATGCTGCAATTGGAGCTGGCCATGCTTAGGCTCCTATGTAGCTCTCCCGGTCCTTGTCACCCACACCCTATGTTCTAGACTATACACCTGCTGTTCCCTAAATAATTATTTCCAACTACCTTAACATCCATGTTTGACTTACAATACTCAGTCTTTATAATAGTGCATTATACCTATTTGTTTACGTGTCTGTCTGCCCCTCCCAACTACAGACGTCTCAGGAACAAGAGCTGTGTTTATCCTGTATCGCCAATATCTAGGGTTGTCTCTGCCGCCTGGAAGGCTTGCATCACATGTCTGCTGTGTGATGAGTGAGTGCAGGCACAAGGCAAATGAGTGAAGGCTTTTACCCCACAAAACGAGGTGCTTGTTTTCTGCAGGAGAGAGTATTCCAGTCACTAAAACGCCATTACCCAAGATGGATAGCTCTGGGTCCTGGAAAACACAGAGTGAAGCTGATTACAAACGCCACGTCCTTTTCTGTGGAACAGAGGTGATCCAGGCCAAGGTAGCGAGCTCGGGGATGGTGAGAGCAGTGGTGCTGCAGACAGGTTAGCACCAGCCCCTTTCTGTTGCTATTTTTAATGAAACACTTCCACTCAGTTTGTTTAGTGCCTTAATTATATTAAGGAGCAGCCTTTAGATAACAAATCAAATGTTTATAAATTGATGTATTTTAAATGCCAATTGAACTATGGTATATGCAGTAAAGATGATAATATTGACAACAATCATTACTACTAATGTGCTTTTCAGTTAGTAAACAATTTCCAAATATCAAATCAGCAGAGCAAAAATGTCAGCTCTCCCCACCTTCTATTACAATAGGCTGAGGCCACACAATGCAAGTGAACTTTTAAAATGACATAGCTAGTAATTGACAGACCTGGACCTAGAACTCAGATCTTCTAATTCCAAATCCCAAGTTCTTTCTAGGCAGGCAAGGCTAGAAACCACTGAAAAACACTAGGAAACTGAGTCCATTGGTATTTAGTTGGCCATTTAATTTCAATTCAAGTGGGGTGTGCTCATGAATCATTTCTTTGAAATAAAGTTATATTTGGAAAAGTTGCACTCTGCCTCTAGTTTCTGTCTCTGGGATGCATTGAACTTGGAGGTAGGGGGAAGGAAGGCCAGAAAGAGTCCTGAGCTCAAGAAAGACTTTCCATTCTAGCACTTATGTGTTTTTCCATTTAGCTTTCAATTGCCTTTGGGTTTAAACACTGTTTAAATGTCACTAGAGGAAATCAAAGGCAATGCTGAGGCTTAGAAGAGCAGTAGCAAGTAGGGTCTGTCACCCTGAGAGTGGGATGTGTGTTTGTTGTTTCAGGTTTCAACACTGCCAAAGGGGACCTCGTGAGATCCATTCTCTACCCCAAACCGATGAATTTTAAACTCTACAGGGATGCCATCAGGTTCCTCCTGTGCCTTGTGGGGACGGCCACCATCGGCATGATCTATGCTCTGTGCGTCTTCGTGCTCAGCAAGGTCGGCTGCCTTTGCTGTTTTGTTCCCTAATGCCTATGTAATTCATACTCACGTGGGTGTTCATCTAGGGCAGGGTTTCCAGCCTGGGAAACAAAGGCTAACGCTGAAACCTGCTTATAGCCTTCCAGTTCCCCAGTATAAGCCACTGATCACTAAGTTCCACAATAACAATCAGATTTTGTGGGATAAAACAATTTGTATTGAGGTATCAACCACCTCTACACTCTTCCTCATGCTTTTCCCTAAACCCATTTTTCCCTTTTCAATCTGAGAATAAATTTGTGTCTGTAAAGTAGTCATTTTCTATCGATCAAATGAGGAATTTTAAATAAAAGAGACTCAGGGTTGGTAAAGGCATGGCAAACTGGTGCATTATTGTCTGCTGACAGCAGTATGACTCATTACCAGCCTTTTTATTGCACTTTGGGAATAATTATAAAAATAAACATGGTCATACCCTTTCACCTAATGATACCATTTCTAGAAATTTAACATGGTATGACCTATAAATATGGTCATACCTTTTCACCTAATGATACCATTTCTAGAAATTTAACATGGTATGACCTATAAACATGGTCATACCCTTTCACCTAATGATACCATTTCTAGAAATTTAACATGGTATGACCTATAAACATGGTCATACCTTTTCACCTAATGATACCATTTCTAGAAATTTAACATGGTATGACCTAAAAATATGGTCATACCCTTTCACCTAATGATACCATTTCTAGAAATTTAACCATAGCATGACCTATAAACATGGTCATACCCTTTCACCTAATGATACCATTTCTAGAAATTTAACATGGTATGAGCTATAAACATGGTCATACCCTTTTGCCTAATGATACCATTTCTAGAAATTTAACCTAAACAAAAACAAGGGAAAAAGTCACATGCTATCTATTACTGATTTATCTGTCATGTTAAAGAATGACTATCTTCCAGGAGCCTCTAGAGGAGGTGGTGAAGAAAGCCCTCGATGTCATCACAATCGCCGTTCCCCCTGCTCTGCCTGCTGCCCTGACGACAGGCATTATCTACGCCCAGACGAGGCTGAAGAAGAAAGGCATCTTCTGTATTAGCCCCCAGAGGATCAACGTATGTGGACAATTAAATCTTGTCTGCTTTGACAAGGTACGTGTGCCTCGTCCTCACTCTCACTGCCCCCTTTATCATCACTGTCATCATGGATAGAGTTTTTACCCTCTTGCGAGGCAGGAAATGTAGAATGTGGACATCCGGTTTCATGATCATCTCTGGTTGGCTGTGTGATCTGGGATACCTATGTCTCTTGGGCTCTCAGATTCTAGGGTTTAGAGGTGGGGGCGTGGGTACCGAATAGAAGAATTGTAAAGTCTCTCCAACTTCAATACTCTATGAAAAACAATTAATGAAAAAAGCCTTCATCCTGCTGCAGTCAAAACCCTCATATAAAGAATAAAATTTAAGTCTTTAATTATGGTCACTGCTGTGTCCCTAATGCTATACGTATTTCTTGGCATATAGCCCATGCTTAATAAATATTTATTGAATTGATGAGTGAATCAAAAAGGAAGAGTTTAGTAAACTGTGTCTTACTAGGAGACTTGGCTCCAACCTTAACTACGTTTTCCCATTTTAGTTTATTGCTTAAAATTACACTTTATTCATGACCAGTTATTCCCGACCAGCTTTGTGTTTCAACTTCTCTTAAAGGTGGGAATTTTAAAAGGATAAGACAGAAGTGCCCTCGTGGGCAGGTGAGCATTGGCAAAGGTGTAGGGGGCAGGAAAACGACACAGTGTGTGGTTTTCATTGAAGCAGGACATTGGTAATGGGAGAGTATGTTTGTGGATCTTGAATGTCTGATTAGAAAATTTTTACTTCTTCTTTAACCAACAGAAAGCCATTAAAGTTTTTGTTGTTGTTGCCTTAATTTCTTATCGTGGTAAAATATACAGCACATAAAATTTACCATTTTAACTGTTTTTAAGTGCAGTGTTAACTGACATTAAATACATTCTCACTGTTCTGTGACCATCACCATTATTCTTATCTTACCCAGCTGAAACTGTACCCATTAAACAATGCATTGAAGGTTTTGATAGCAGAGAGTTAATGAGATCTGAGCTGTGTTTTATAATTATTGGAGTACCAGAAAGATCTACCAAGAGCAGAAAGTTAATATGGCTCTTGCCACTGTTTCTGTATTATTTTGTGATGAAACTAGCATCATAAGAAAAGACAGTCTGTTTAGGAGATCATATCCTCAGATCCTTGGACTTGGAAAAAGAAACAGGAATGAGAAAGATAATTGTGAATTGAATTTGAATAAAAAATGAGCAAAAACCATGAATAATTGCCATTATTATTAGCTTTTACCATATGTTAGACATTAAATTATACACCTAACATTATCTCATTTAAATCTCACAACAACTCTGTGAGATTCTGACCATGTTACAAAAAAGGCACCTGATGGCTAGAAGATTGAGTCATTTTCCCAGGTCACACAGCTGGTGTTTGAACTGTCCTGCCCATAGTGCTGAGAGAAATGCCAACAAATGCTTCTACCAGATAGGCATCAAATAGCCAACAATTGCTTTAGTCTTTTCACAAGGAATGCCCTGGTGGGAAATATTCTACTCCATTACTTATTTCTGAAGACATATTCCAACTTCAGCTATAAAAACTGGGAAGCACTCATTTTATAACTCTCATAGCCTTACCCCAGACTTTCCCATCCATTCAGTCTACCATGACACCTTCAAAACAGTCTTCTGAAGTTGTGAGGAAGGCCCGTTTTCTCCACCCTACCACGGAGGGTGTTAAAGCTCAAAGAAATTGTCAGTTTGTCAGGTAACTGGTGTGAGCTCATCAAAACTTCCACCCAGAACGCCTTTCCACGTCCCCCCTTGAAGTACTGGTCTTGATAATATGTTTGTGACGTTTCCTGTTGAAACTTACCTTACTTGTCTTTGTGATGGAGTCTTCAATCTTGGAGGTAAACCAAGTATTTGTCTCTGTTTAGACAGGGACCTTAACGAGAGATGGCCTGGACCTCTGGGGAGTCGTGCCCTGTGACGGGAATGGGTGAGTGCTTCAGACAAATGGCATTGCAGTTTCTTTTTCCAGAATTCCACATTTTCTCTTGAAACTACTAATGGAGATATTTTAGCATTGGCTTTGGTGGACAACAATTGCCAAAATGTCTTCTTTAATTTCTCCTCTTGGATTCTTCCAGGACTCCTTAAAACATGCATATTCTCCCGGCCCCCAATCTACCCCAGGCTGGTCACAAATGCAGGGGGTAGAGGGGATGTTTTGACACTGCATTGAAATCCTTGCTGAAATGCCATTTGCTGGCTGGGCACAGTGGCTCACTCCTGTAATCCTAGCACTCTGGGAGGCTGAGGCAGGTAGATTGCCTGAGCTCAGAAGTTTGAGACCAGCCTGAGCAAGAGCAACATCCAATCTCTGAAAAACAGCCGGGCACTGTGGTGGGCACCTATAGTCTCAGGTACCAGGGAGGCTGAGGCAAGAGAATCTCTTGAGCCCAAGAGTTTGAGCTTGCTGTGAGCTATGATGCTGCAGAACTCTCTACAGAGGGTGACAAAGTGAGATGCTATCTCAAAGAAAGAAAGAAAGAAAGAAAGAAAGAAAGAAAGAAAGAAAGAAAGAAAGAAATGCAATTTTCTTTTAGCATATTCATCGGAGGCCTAAACTTGACCTCATTTAAGTAATGTGGACAAGACCAGGACACTGCCTTCAAGGAGGCAGAATTCTTTTATGCAAGCTGAAACATCTTGATATGCTAGAAGGAAAGAGAACCCTGTACTGACTTTTGTACCTGGGATTTCAGGAAGAGGAACATTCATGGAATCATAGCTAGTGGCCTCATTTTTCTTGGTATTTTGATTCTGGGAACTCCACTGTCTGGCTGCTGTAAGCTCCTCTTCCCTAGTAAGAAAAGACTTCCTTTTGTCAATATTCAGCTGGGCGTGATAAAGATTTGTCTGTCTCTCTCTTGTGGCCCTCTTGTGGTCATACCTGAATTTGTGTTTCTGCTTGCTTTTTCTCCCCTCTGCCCAACTCCAGTGTGATCAGAACATGAAAGGTGACACGTTTGACATTTACGTGTTGTTTGAAAATGCGAGTCTTTTTGTCTAATACTTAACACCCTAAATCACAAAGCATTTTATTCATGAAAGGTTCATTGTGATCCTCTTGCAGTGTGCAGATGACATACAGTTTATCCTTAAAATATTTTTAATACCATTTGATTTTGATATGTCTTATACACAAGTCTCATTCCTAGCTTAAGAAGTAATCCTGGTACTTCTAACCACTTTACTTTACAGAGGAAGCCATTTATAGGGTTAAATGTTCTAAAGTTCTTTAAATTTTTCCTAGAGAATGGATTTGAATATACACCCCATCTCGTTGTTTGTTAGTATTTTTCTTTTTCAGCTTCTTGAAAATAAGTATGCATTTATTCGAATGTGTGAGAATCTTGAGAGCAATCTTCTTACTTATGCTTGTGCTCCTCATGCCTCAGCACTGTACCAGGCACACAGTAGGTGCTCAGTAAATGTTTGTTCACTTAAAACGAACTAAATATGTTCTGTCTTTTGAATGTTCTACTTATTGAATTAACATCATGTTATTCATAAAACTTTGGAAACTTTCTATTTCTAAAAATGACTTGTTATATTTAACTAAATACAGTTGATACAATACACATTTAGGTAACTTATTGATTAATTAGGCCTACCTTCCTACTTCTCCCCCTCCCCTACTTCTTTCCTTCCATCCAAAAGATCAAAGTAGGCTTCAAACGATTAAAACAGCAATGTACACACCTTTTGGGTTCAGGACAGAGCTACAAGAAGAACTCTTCTCAACAAATTCAAATATTGTGATTTGATTATTTGTACCTTCACATTAACCTGGAGTTACTTTAAAAAGAATAGAAAATGGTATTAAACAATAATACATAAAAAACAGCAATTTAAATTTTTAATTGATGTATTTAATTAATTAGATGAGAGAAAAAATAGAATTAATTCTACATAAGAAGTAAACACCAGACTTATAAGGTATTAAATATATTTGTGTTCATTCTTATCTGATAATTTTGATCTTTTCCTAAAGAGCCTGATCATTGTGTTACATACTTCAAAGGACCATCAAAGTCTATCAGAGATAGGTAAATTAGAAATATTCTAATAGGGCAGCACCTGTGGCTTCAAGGAGTAGGACACTGGCTCCATATACTGGAGGTGGTCGGTTCAAACCTGGCCCCGGCTAAAAACTGCAAAAAAAAAAAAAAAAAAATGAATAAAAATACAAGGATAGGAATGGTAGAATGGTGGAAAACTGTATGTATTTGTTGAACTATTCAGAGTCTGACTCAATACTCTGGAACTCAGAATTATGTACTTAGAATTGGTAACTGATGACAAAGTATGTATCATTGTAAAAATAAGATTTTTTTCTGATTTTTACTTTTCTTTTCTGATCTGTGCTTGCGTTTCTGTGTTAACTATATTGCTGGTGGTTTCTTCCTTTCAGAGATTTATGAAAATACATGGGGCGTGTTGTAAATCATTAAGATAAGTTGTTTTCCTGGCACATAATAGTGCACAAAACCAACGGGATCAATAATAAGCCCAAATATTTTTCAACTCTTAGTGTTACAAAAGGAAGCTTGAATGCAAAATCCAGGAGGAAATGTGGCTGAATTATGAGTTAACATTGTGATGTGCTTTCTTTCAAAACAAAAGCCTGGAGCAACCTAAGCAAACTAAGAAATGCAATAGCCATGTTATCAGGAATAATAGTCAGCTCCTAGAGACCACATTTTAAGACAAACTGACAAAAACTTTTCTAAGAAAGAGTAACCAGGAAGGTTAGAGGTTTGATAAAGTACATGTTGGAGGAACAGCTAAAGGCTCCTCTGTATCCCGGAGAAGAATGAAGGGGCTATGGCAGGGCAGATCCCTAAGTCTTGTGGAGAAGATCCCTTGATATGTGGAGAAGGAGAGGCAAGTCGATTCTGATTGGTTCCAAGAAGCAGATTTTGCCTCAATGTGGGAAAAACCTCCATTCAAGGATCCTCCAAATAGATGGGCTGCTTTGTGAACCAAATACTACAGTGTATAATTAAGAAGAAGCTGGATATCAAAGTTGCAGAAGACGTTCCTCTAGTGGGCCTGAGGCTGAATTCAATGACTTCCAGTCTGAATTAGTGAAAGAACCCTGCATATGACATTGAGTTGTATTTTAACAGATTTTAGATGAAGCCCCTTTCTACAGGAAATGATGAGAGTCATGGCTGCCACATGGACACTAGAGGCCAGGGTGGAAGAGGGGTATGAGGGTCCTTTTCAAAAATGTTTTTAGTGTTTATTTCTTCACCATTACGCCTTGCAGATTTCCAGGAGCCAGCCTTATTTGTTCATTCATTCACGCATTTATTGACTGTCTACTGTGGGCCAAATATTACATATATCAGGAGATTGATATGAAAGAAACAGCCCTGTCCCAAACGTTTGACTGAGGGAGATGAACATATATAACTATACATAACTATGGTTAACTATAGTATGAGCTACTCTGTTCTGTTCCATAGGAATGGGAAAAAAGTAGTAGTTGAGAAGGAAGTGGAGGAGCTTAGAAGTAAGAGTCATACTTCTAGTTCTTCTTACTTCTGAAATTAAATCAGTCAAAGAAGGGTGAAAAAGGGAAAAAAGAGCTTCAAAGGTCACTGACCTTTCTCTTACTAAGTAAACTTACCCAAGGATGGTGGCTGGAAAAAACTCTATTAGTTTAGGGGGAACTAGACAGTGGGTATACAATGGAACAAAGCATATTAAATTATTTTTTAAAAAGATGTTCACCTTTAAGATGATGCATTTTGGCATGAAGGGTTAGAACTCAAGGTCTTTCTCTCTTCTTTAGCTTTCAGGAAGTCCACAGCTTTGCCTCAGGCAAGACTTTGCCCTGGGGCCCGCTGTGTGCAGCTATGGCCAGCTGCCACTCTCTGATCCTTCTCGACGGGACCATCCAGGGAGACCCGCTGGACCTCAAAATGTTTGAAGCTACCACTTGGGTAAGTCTTTGCTGTGCAGAGAATCTAAGAAGCTTCTTCAATGCCATAGCAATGTAGGCTTTATCATAGCTGTTTAACAGTTACAGGGAATGTGATTTTTCCAATGTGGAGAACATTTGTCAGTGAAAGGCAAACTAATCCAAGCCTGGTTGCCCCATCTGTGCAATGAAGTTGATAAATTATTGTGAGGACTAACTGAGATGATGCATTAACAAAACTCTGGGTACTGTGCCTGGCACATATTACAGGCTCAATAATCTTAATATAATCATAATTGTGACATAATTATCTACTCTTTGCACTGTTTTATGAGCATTATCTGATTTCATGGGGATGAGGAAACCCTGATGTCTCTAGTACCTAAGGAAAATTCACAGCCTCATGATGACCTTGAGTTTTCTATTCCTATTGATTTGGTATTGATTTTATTTCTAAGGCTGGAAACAACAAAAAGGAAAATCATTAAAGAATTTGTTTTGAGACAGAGTCTCATTTTGTCTCCCTAAGTAATGAAGGTTTTTTGTTTGTTTGTTTTTTGTTTTTACATTTTAACATGTATTTAAAAGCATTAAAAATATCTGCTACTATAAAACCTCTGCCATGAGGCTGGAGTTTATTGGGAACCACAAGTGGGTGGCGCTGGGGGTGGCTCTCAGGCAGGTGGCTCTGCTGGATAACTCAGGACACCCCCCACCAGGACACTTAGTAGGCCCTGGGCTCCTCGGCCTCTGGCCACCAAGCTCTGTGGCCTGTGCCTGAGCCAGGCTCCCTGAGGGAGCAGAGTCTTGGCTTTGGGGAGGGCAGGACATGAAGGCAAGAAGTCCTCTGGCTTGTGGGGTCTGGGTGGCTCCTGAGGCCAGAGCACCTGCTGCAATCCTCAACTTGGCCTCTCAGCAGCCCAGAGGAACTTTCTGGTTAATAAGCAGAGTGGTCACTCCTCCCAGCAGGGAGCAGCCGGTTAGTTTCCAAGTTGTGAGCACATTCATACATAAGACTGTCTTTGCGTTTTTTAAGCATTTGTCTCTGTCGCAAACTGACATGTTAGCAGCAATGTAGCTGGGCCCTCCAGGTGCAGTGGCTGCTGTGAGGCAGGACATGGATCCCCTTGCTTGAAGCAGTTAGACAGTGGCCTTGGAGTGTCCAAAGATGCAGGCAGGGAAGTGCTTCACCTGGGAGGACCCCTGGGCGGCCAGCTGGAAGAACTTCACATCACTGCAGTCCACACCGGCGATGAGCACCCGCAGCACGCTCTGCGGCTGCTTGGCTGTGCCTAGCAGAGGGCTAATGCCCGCGATGCACTGGCTTTTGGATTCCACGTCCTTGTCCTTCATCTTCTTGGGCAGAAACATCACCTTCTTGTTCTCCTTGGTGACCACGGTCATTGACACGGTGGGCGTGGCCGCAGCCTCATCACGGCTGGGCAGCCTGCTGACCTGCAGAGACCGTGCTTTTGGTGGCGGGCAGGTCCTTGTTCTCGGCATCTCTCTTTCTGTCTATGGGCTGTGCAGCCGTCCAGCAGTCCAGCTGCAGCCCCATCAGCTCAGCGCCACCACCCTGGCTGGGGGAGGACAGGTCTCCGCTCACGATGGGGAGGAAGGTGGGGTAGGGAGGACTTCCTTGGCTGCAGGAGATGCAGACGGTGGGGTCAAAGACAGCACGCCAGAGCCAGAGGGGGCTGCATCATCCGATTCTCCTGACGTGGCTGAGGACTGCTCCACAATTCCAACCTGCACAACCCCGACCAAGGGAACCAATTTTTGAGAGGACTCGTAGGTCAGCGTGGCCTCCGCGGTGGGGAGCCGGTGGGCACAATGCAATGTGCTGCTTGATGTGCGCCCCAACGTCCGGCGTGTCCTGCACGGCACGCTGGGCCTCAGCCTGCTGAGCAGGGCCCTCCAGGCGGGGTCCTGGAAGCGGTTGTCCTAGCGGTAGTCGCCGCAGCCTAGGTACTTTGCACAGGGTAGGACCCCAGCGGGATGATGAGGAAGCGCACGTAGCCCAGCCAGTCAGGGGTCCTGTGGGACAGCTGCTCCACAGAGAGCTGCAGGATGGCGCTGAGGTCGTGCTGAGCCCCTGCCACCGCAATTTTCCCGGGCGTGGGAATTGCAGTTGCGCTATCTCTGTGTCCGAGAGGCTACGGTGCCGAAGGCGGCCTGCAGGACGGCTGCGGAGCGTGTGCAAACCACAGGGAGCCTGAGCCTCTGCAGGAGTCCGGGAGGTGTTCACCAGGATGATGTCCTCGGGACGCTGCAGGTCCGAGATCCGGATCTGGCTCTGCTGGTCATATACCGTCTTCCGGCGGATCTGCCGCTGACTCCGGGCAGCGCTCGTTATCCAGGCTGTTGGCTGGCTCTGCGGCCGCGCCGCTGCTGCTCCTTCACGGGTGCACTCTGGCCCTGACGACCGCCTGCTTTCCCTCGGACCCTGTGGAGGAGATGACCAGGGACTCTGTCTTGGTGATCCTCCCACCGGGCGGCAGCTTCTCGGTGAACGTGTCCAGCGTGCAGGACTCTGCCTGGGCTCCCAGGACACTGGTGCGTGGAGGCCCCTGCACTGCCGGCTCCCGGGACACCGGTGCACCGAGGGCCACTGTGTCAGAGACGCTGTCGCTTGGTCGCTCGCTTCCCAGGGACCGAGTCTTCTTGGGCATGTCAGCTGGGCTGCGGGGCTCCTTTGCTCAGGGTACTGTGGATGACATAGCATATGTCATGGTCACCATAGCACCATTGCACGTGGTGTCCACATAGCAACCTCAAACTCTGGGGCTCAGATGATTCTCTTGCCTCTGCTGGGACTACAGGCGCTGCCACAACGCCCCGCTATTTTTAGAGATGGGGGTCTCGAACTCCTCAGCCTAAGCAATCGACCTGCCTCAGCCTTCCAGAATGCAAGAACTACAGAAAGGAGCCACACGCCTGGCCTCATTAAAGAGTTTTTGTCGAGACTCTGAGCTACATTTAATTGGGAATGGTACAGTGCAGGGATCTGGCTCCTCCAATTCTCACTTGGGCTCTGATCTTGCAAACTACCCAACCCTGCTAAATCAGTTATCTCTCGTTATGGGGACTTGGTTCCCATGACCATAAAGTGAGAGGATTGAATTAGACCGGGAGTGTTCACATAAAACAAAGTGAGACAAAAAACCTGGAATCTTTTTAAAAAGGAAACATTATTCAGAAGTACCCTTTAGAAACTAAATATTCCAGCAAGAATGGCTCTTACTGAAAAGTCCCAAAATAACAGATACTGGCGTGGATGTGACGTGAAAGGAACTCATAGACATTGTTGCTGGGGCTGCAATCTAGAGCAACCTCTATGGAAAGTGGTATGAGATACCTCAAGGAGCTAAAAGTAGACCTACCATTTGATCCATCAATCTCACTACTGTGTGTTTACCCAAAGGCAAAAAAAAAAAAAAAAGACATTTTATAAAAACGAAATAGTTGGAGTTGCCCCAGTTGAAGGAGAAGGTGGGACACGAAGGAGAGCACACAACCCCAGTACTCAGTTCTAAGCCCATCCATTCGCCCTGCACACAGATCCCAGTGCTACACCGTGAGCACCAGTGAGAAAGGCAAGTTTTAGGGTTCCTTCCAGACCTCCTAGAGCAGCGGTTCTCAACCTGTGGGTCGTGACCCCTTCGTAATGATGAAAATACATCACGGCATTAGGAAGGTTGAGAACCACTGTCATAGAGCATCATTTCATAGTAGTCTGATGTCACTTTGCCAATCTTCCATCCTTTCTAAGTTGCTGATTCTGCATTGTTCAACCACTCAGTGGGATGATTACAATGCCCTGTGCTATCTTTAGGTCAAAGGCTGCTTTGACTTTACTTTAGGGTCATCATTATTGTAATTACTGAGTGTTAACCAGGTCCACCACAGTCCCTGCCCTGCCCTGCCCTGCCCTGCCCTGAGGACCATCTCTCCACCGAGGCACACAGGCCATAGCAGGAGCAGCAGTGAACTCTAGGAAAGAAAGCAAGGTGCTTGCTTCACGCTGACTAAGTCTGGCCGTTCACGCTCCGCACTTTCAAGTTTAGCTCTTCAGAAATGGAGAATGAGCCTTGATACAGCACATTCCGACAGAGAAAATAGGATAAATCGCGTGAATAATTCAGAAGTGTCTGCCCTTCAAGTTTTGCAGCATTTCCAATGCTTTATCTTTCTCTGGGGCGGAATAGGTGTGGTTCACCTCCCCCTAGCTGAGGAAAGAGACACAGGGGTACACCGAGGTGGTCTGAGGGTTTTCTCACCGAGGTGGTCTGAGGGCTTAAGTTTAGCCTCAGCAGCTGAACAATACCTGTGTCTCTACAACAAAATATCCCATTTGTGAAATAGGAAGTGGCTGTTTCTGGGGACGATTTCCACCTCAAGGGAGTGCCGGCACACGCCGTGGTTGTGAAGCCCTGCAGCACAGCCGGCCAGGTAAGCCGAGCCTGCCGTGCCCCCCACAACCCCCAGAGGGATACTCTGCTCTGGACTATGGCTTTGAAAGGTCACAGATGTATCTTCCTTGACTCCCAGGTATGAAAATTGGTGAGACTTCCCCCTATTTCACTAAATATCAGAATGACAGTCCGAGTAGTTAAATCCTTAGATAGCTAAGAGCTGTGCCGACACGTGCCTGTTCGTTCCTCACCCCTCACCCAGGTGCCCGTGGAAGGAATTGCAATCCTGCATCAGTTCCCATTCTCGTCAGCCCTGCAAAGGATGACAGTCATTGTCCAAGAGATGGGGGGCGATCGACTGGCGTTCATGAAAGGCGCACCAGAGAGGGTGGCCGGCTTTTGCCAACCCGAGACAGGTCAGTAAACAGAATTTTATTACAATTGACAAATCTGTATTCAGGTAACTATGTCCCCACAGCACTTCCTCTGTGAGTCCAATTGTCTGCTGCTCATCATCAATTGGGCGGCTCATTGGCATTCCAAATTCAGTACCACAATCAAGCTTATCTTTGTCCTATTTTCCCATTCTGGTGAATGGTAACAGCCCCACGCCCCAGTTTAGGTGTTGTCTCTCATCCTCCCATTCCCTCCTGCCTGTGTCTTGTGAGTTGCTAATCCATGGCCCTGCCATGGGTCAGTGCAGGCCTTCACCATCCTCGGTCATTTCCATAGCTGGTGAATCAGCCTCTGCCTCCAGTCTCCTTCACTCTGATTTAGCCTCTATACTGTGACCAGATTTTTGCCACTTTTTTTTCTTTGATTCTTCCAGTTACTTCCCCATAGGCTCCAGTATAATCTCAAATTTCTTCGGGATTATCTATGAGGCTTTCATGAGCTGACTTGCTTCCTTTGAGCCAAACTAAACACCCAAGGCTTTCTGTCTCATGCCTCCATGCCTGAGTGGAGGCAGTTTCCCCAGCCAAATAGCTCTTCCTTCCTTCCCCTAATCTCCTCCCAGTCTAATGTGGGTACCAGTAAGTGAGTTTCACAGCATGCTGCAATTGTCTGGATCATTGCAATGATCTCATTCAACTGCATTGTTAGTCCACTGGCTGTTACTCAATTAGACAGAAATCCTTAGAGCTGAGCTGGCAGTTTAATCTCTTCCTAGCCCAGGTCTGGCATTTAGTAGATTCTCAATAAATGTTTGTTGGTTGAACTGGAGACAAAAGAACTCTACATTTTTCCTATCCATTTTCTTTTTTTCAAGAATGAGTTGAAAAAAATTTCAACCCTGACAATATGGTTATGTTTGGAACTGCTGATTGTATGCACATCTTGGTAGAGGTGTGTTTTCTTGGGAGAGAGTTAAATGTTTGTAAAAAACTGCTTTATCAGTATTGGCCATACAAATATTGGCCAGTACTAGTTTTGGCCAATACTAATCCTGTGTTACTTTTTAAACAGTACCAACTAGTTTTGTTAGTGAACTTCAGATTTACACGACACAGGGCTTTCGGGTCATAGCACTGGCCTACAAGAAGTTGGACGACGACTCTCATGCTACTGCCTGGACAAGGTAAGTGGGAAAGCATTTTGATAAAGCAAAGTGGTTTGGTGGAAAAAGGCACCGGAATGGGATGAGACTCAAGGGTTCTGGGTAGTAGACACAGCTAAATAGCTTGCTAAAAATTTATGTACATAAAATATCCTTAACGTTGGTAAACAGGAATATAGTCACTCCTGCCATTCCTAAATCACAAAGCTAATGTGCTTGAGAGATTTTTATGAGAAATAAATACATAAAATACAAAATATGATGTTATTTTACAGCTTCGTGAAAACAGACATATGAATATAACCAGTGTTTCAGAGTTTGAAATTGTGGTCATGACCCCATTTCTTTTTTTTTTTAATTCTAGTTGGTGGATTAGTGGGAATTTATGAAACATAACATTTGCCTGAAAAAATATCTTGGTAGGAAATACACAGCTTAATGAAACAAACAAATATATCTTAGATTATATAATCTAGGTCAGTGGTTCTCAACCTGTGGGTCGCGACCCCTTAGTAACAATGAAAATACATCACGGCATTAGGAAGGTTGAGAACCACTGATCTAGGTAAAGTTTGTAGAAAAAAGAAGAACTTTTGAGGGCCCATATTAGAGAAAGTTTTGGTGTGTGTAGATTAAAATAGACATGCTCAGTAGCTGAAATAGACTGTTGGATTCAGGAGTTCAACTTCATTTGCCTGTGTGGATTTTTTATAATTTCCTCTGTTTTTAGGTTGCCATGTTTATTTTTTCTTGAATGCCATTTCCAGGACTCTGTGTCAGCCTCTACTGTTTACACTGCTATAGAGATAATCAAGGCTTATTTTCCCATTTAGGATTTTAGATATGGAAGTTCTCATGTATTTGCTTTCAACTTTATTGACTAAAATGTTTTCTTGTTGTAACTGCATTTTGGAACTCTTCTTTTAACAGAGTAAAATAAAATTCATACATCATATGTAACATTATCTGCACATATTCTTTGTCAAAATGAACATAAGGCCTATTATATAGTAAAGATAAAAAAATAGTGTACCACAGAAGGTAACAGTTTAATAACTGCTCAGCTGATGCTACTAAAAGAAAATGAAGTAACAAGTTGCTTGTGACTGTGTATAGAATCGCTGAGGCTGCAATAGCTACAAAGGTGGGCTGATACAGGTGTGAAGTCTCAGACACCCCAGTCTTGCTGCCGGTGAGGTCACTGTGAAATGGTTAACCACAACTCTCGGTAAAACCCTGAAGAAAATAGAATAATCTCTTCTCAACTTACATAGTATAGATAGTCATATTATTGCAAAATTAAATAGAATATTAAAAGTGTGAAAATGCTTTGTGTTTATATGTAAAACAGAGCCAAGACAAGTATAATAAATAATTTTATAATTGTTTAATATATGGTGACATTATATATAGCATTATAATACAGTATATTATGTAATTATAATGATTGTATAAGATAAATAGTATAAGCATACAATGACTTTGGAAAATATCCCTATTTTTTAGCATTCTTAATGTCCAATAAAATATTCAAAATATCCCATTTTTAGCATTCCTAATGTCCAACAAAATGAGGAATGGAGGATAATTCTTCATTTTTATTAGTCATTATAGAAAATCTTGCTCAGATGCCACAACATCTCTGCTGAGAATGCCTGATGTGGGCCTCTGACTTCATGAATGGGCAGAGGGAGGCCCATTAGGGGAAATGGCTCTTTGTGTGAGATTCTTAGACTTACTGGGACCGTCTCCCCAGAGTCAGCTTAATGTACTCCCTGTAACTTTGGCTATCACAACTATGGATGTTTGTTGTCATTTGATTAACTCATTTCAAAGTCACTCAAGACAGAAAACTAAGAGTAAACTTTGAGATTTGATGTCACAGCTTGAAAAAGAGGAGATTTGTGTCCAAGGAAGAGATTGAGCAGAGTTGAGAATGAAACTTTATTTCCTGAGAGCCTGTTGCCAGGGATATAGCAAGGTTCTGGCTGCTATGCTATAGCTTCTGACTATCATAATAAGGTATTTGTGTATTTACAAGTTGCAAATAGTTTTAGAACTTGTAGATGTAACAGAGCACTGGCTGTAGAGGCTCATGAGTGGTAGATGTTGGTGCAGACTATGGCACACAGGAGAATACATGTCCTGTCCAGAGGCACAAAAATTCTAGCTTTTCAAAATCTGGTATGGCCTAAACACAAATTCAAAGATAGAATTTGGTCTTAGGTCATCAATTTGCCTCTTTTCTCTTAAAGCCTCTTTTCTCATATCATCACAGGTATATGGATAGCTAAATTAATTTTCCCGTCCTTTGCTAATTCCTGATTAGGACATGACTTTCTTTCTGGGTATTTTGTTTTTGCTTCTTTCGCGTGCGGTTACTTAGGGCGTTTCTCACTTTATGCATCCTTCATCGTTTAGAAGTGACATGGATTTTAAAAACATAAAGCATAACAAGGGGGATGACAATGCTTCCTTTGTGTAACACTCATCATTATTTATTGTTTCAGAAAGACCTTTAATGTCTATGCAGGAAGCAGGAGAGGATAGCATGCTATTCTAAGTTGCAGAGCTTGAGAACTCTCAAGAAATTATTCCCTTTTATTTCTGGGTTCACAACGAACACTCATGAAAAGAAGAATCATGTAACACTGGAGCTGGCAGAGGCCTTGGAGATCCCAAGCTGAACTAGATCACCAAAGAGAGCAGATGCTCTCAGGTTACACAGCAAAGTAGTGGTAGGGCTGAGATTAGAACTCCAGTTTCCTGACTATTGTCTGGGACCCCTCTGAAGGCCATAACTCAGAGAAACGAGAAATACGAGTGCTAACATGGGCTATGGAAAATATTTGAACCTGCAGTCATTATCTTGGCCTAATTTGGCACCTTGTGGTTAGCTGTATGTAATATCATCTCTGAAAATAACTAAAGCTTGAAGTCTGAGCACAAGGAACACAAGAAAGATTGATAATACTCAATTAGACATCAACTAGCTAAGTTATTCTTCAAAGACCAGATTAACCATCACCTCCCCCAGGAAGGCTCCTGCGATCACTTCACCCTCTTCTCTGATTTCATGGGACTTAATTGTGCCTCTGCCAGGATCCTTTTCCCAGCCTTCCATAGAACTGAAGTGGTCATGTCTAAGTTTTACCTCGTACTTGAATGTGAAATCTGTGGAGTTAGGGGCTACTATTGTTTTTCCACATTCTCTCCTTCTTTGCCTCAGTGCAGTTCCTCGAACTCACTAACAGTAGAATTTTTGAAAATAGAAATGAATTTCTCTAGATTGTCTGGGAAAAAGAAGTCACATTAGTCTCAGAGCATTTCCAGGAAGTACTCAGTTCCTGAGCACTTCCTGTGTGTCTGCAACAGGTGGGCATTGTCGAACACAGCATTGAGTCAACTGGGCTTCCCCTCAAGTATTTGAGACCGAGTGACAGATCACAAAGCCAAGCCTGGTAATATATGGACAAATGAAAAATGAACTAAACTGAGGCAGCGGTAATATGACAAAGGGGGCAATTATTTCTATCTGATGAATCCTTTCTGGGAGAGGTACCATGAGAGCTGGGTCTTAAAATACTAGCAAATCATGGGAGAACTTATAACCTTTTCCATGAATTAAGGAAGAATGTCTCATAGTAGTCTAAAACAAAAGTTTAGAGATGGTTAAGTACAGAGACTATCCATGCTGACTGGTCCAACTTGGCTTAAAATTAGGATGAGTGAAGAATTTAGTGATAGGCTGAAAAGACAGTTTGGAACCACGTTATAGACTTACATGTCAGGTTCAGAAGAATGAGAAATGCCATCTCCCAAGCATGGTCTGAGCTGAGCAGTTCAAACTGTCCATGCCCTGGGGCTCTGATGGAGGCTTAGGAGCTTCCCGGGAGCATCACTAACTCTAGTTCATGACCCTGGCTTATGTGAGACTCAGGATTCAGAACAGATGCACAAGTGGCAAGCAAGTCAAGGAGCTTTTTAGCAGTGCTGTTTTCATTTGTGTTTCAACCAGAATTAGGCAGTGTTGGCACCCTGTTCTCATGTCTGCATGTAAGAAGTATGAATCATGGAAGAATATTTGAACTCCTAATCTCAACTGTATTTCCTGCACTTGGTTCTGTAAAATGTTCCTGAAAATGTTCTTGTGGTGAATAAGAGCCTTGGAGGCCTTACTTGCTCTCTGAAACATCCAGGCAATGCAAAAAGAGCATTGCTACTGGTGGAGGGAGGCAGAGGGAGGAGCTTGGCTTTAATAGAGGGATATTTGTTGAGATAATAACTTCATACTTCTTTGGGCTAAAACAGTGTTGATTACAACCTTGGATTCTGAAGAAACTGGCAGTTATTTTTCTTGTGCTTCTCTTAATTTTCCATGATGTTTTGAATTCCCCTTTGTTACTTAGCAGGTGAGGTAACCTAGTCTTTTAGCTTGTTTTCTACAAAGCTTTTGCTTAATAAGTACTCCCCTTCTTTTGACTCAGTGAGTATTTCCACATCCTTTGTGTTTCCTTCTGCATTTTTTCTGGTTTATACCTGAATATGATTAGTGCCTAAAGAACTGTGTTTGAATGAGTGAGAGGAACCACTTCGACAAGGGTCTTTGTCTTTGTTTTACTTCCTGTAAGAAAGCTATAATGTTCTATTTCTGTTCAATTATATGTGTATTTGTCATATATAAATGACTGAACAGAATCAATAAATATATATGACATATACATATGGTTGAATGGAATCTATCTATCTATATATGTATGTATATTTCCAGGGAGGAGGTGGAATCAAATCTCATATTTCTGGGATTGCTGATCTTGGAGAATCGGTTGAAGGAAGAGACTAAACCTGTCTTGGAAGAGCTCATCTCAGCCCGGATAAGGACTGTAATGATCACAGGTACAGAACAAAGTGTATACAGAGGACAATAAGAATTTGATGTGGAAATTGAGATTCACTTACTTGGCAATTAGTTTTGGCTACCTACTTCGGGCCAGGCGCCATCCCAGATGCAGGAGTGGGAACAAAAAAAAGGCAAAGTAACTGTTTTCAGTGAGTTTCCATTTCAGTAGAATGATAGAAAATTCATCAATCAATCATTCAATGAACCAAATAGTATATGTGTTTTGAGGTACACAAAGTAAGATGATGTGGTAAAGTGTGTCTGACCATCTACTTCAGATGAGGTGGTTAAGAGAGGCCCCTCTGAGAGGAGACATTTGAAGTAAAACCTGAATGACAAGAAGATGTGAACCAGGCAAAAATGATGATTTTTATTATCAAATGCTAGAAGAAAAATGCTTAGTCAATGTGGTCTATAAACCATGCTGAAGGCCCATCAACAATAAAGCCTATGATCCTGGAGATAAAAATCTATACGTATGCTGTTCTCTCTCCTCCTAACCCTAAAAGCCCAAATCACACAAGAGGAGAGCAAGAAAAATGTATGAAATCTCTTAATAAAATTAAATGTGGATTTCTCAATGAAATTTCACACTGATATTGTCATGTTTTTTAACTGGGGACAAGAGGTGAATAAATAAGTTCCTGATGAATTCATATTCATGCTCATGTGTTTTGTGTGTTGCCTTTCTTTGCTCTCATCATCAGATGCTTTGAACTCTATTATTTGTGGCGCTAAGACACATTGTGTTCCCATCAAAGCAGTTGCTACTCCCCCTCACTCTCTCGAACCCAATCCTACAGCTGAAACTCTAGAATGTTTTCTTTTCTCCTGCATTTCTCCATCCCTTCTTTCTAGACTCTATAATCTAAGAGAATTTGAGATTACTTTTACTTTCTCCCTTTATAGTCAGATTGGTTAATCTGACTTTTAGGTTAGTTTATGATATATTAGAATGTCACACTATGACCTTTCTATTTCAAAAATATTTATTTTTTAATCTCATAATCTATCCCTCACCATTCAGATTTATGTACAAGTGAGAGTTCATCATTCTCCACCCTTCCTCTTCACTTCCTTTTTCCTCATTTTGAAAATTCTGCTATTTCTTTCTTTGGTTGTTTAACAATTTCTTTTCTCAAGTATTGACCTTGGATGGAATAGAGAGATGATATGCTGTCTGAATTTCTATAGATGCTGGAAGATTTTTCTTTGCCCTGACAGTGAATAATATCTTGCCCTGATATTGGATTCTTGAGGTAGAGGGTTTTTTTGGTTTGAAACATTCAATTTTAATCCTGCAATCATATTCTTCCTCATTGTCCAAATATTGAGGTAGAGTTTTTTCCCCTACTTGTCTGTAGGTAGCTGCTCTTCCTTTTCCCTCTGGTTTCTGGTATTGTACATTACAAGTTCAATGCCAGTTCTCTGCAGGTAACTTGTTCTTTTTCACATATAATCTTTTACATTTAACTTCGGAGTATAGAAATATTTGCTATGTGTTTGTCTTTTTTGATTATTAGTTTAGTCTGGAACATAGAGAGCACTTTTAATCTCTCTTCCTCTTTAAAGAAAAATGTCTTCTATTGTTTGTTTAATTTTTGCCTTTCTTCTCTGGAATTTCCTTCCTTTTTTTTTTTTTTTTAACTTCTGGACTTTCTATCATTCACATGGCAGGTCTCCTTGGATCTATCCTTTCAGTCTCTTTTTCTTGTGATTGTCACCTTTTTATAATTTTGCTTTGTACTTGAAGATTTTTTCATTTGCACTCAGTTTTTCCAAACTATAGTCTCAGCTTTCAGGGATGTCCATAATCTTCTTCAAATCCTTATTGAACTGTTAAGTTCTTATATCGTGTTTTGAGGTGCAAGTGGCTCTAGAAAATTGTGTTTGCTTGATTTTTTTGTGCAGCATTTGCATTTTCTTGGGTGCTCTTATTATTTTTAATGCAGGTTTCCTCTATCCCCAGCCACTTCTTTATTTCCTCAGTTCTGAATATTCTGCCCGATCTTTTTCTGTCCAACTTCTGGGATTTCTTAGGTTGTTATACTTCTTTATAAGATGATTGAAGCTCAGCATGGGCCACATATCCTAAAGTTTGTAGATCTCATGCAGGTGGGAGATGGCAAAATGGGGCTATGTTGCAAAGCAGATAGGCTGTTAGTGCCCTGCTCGGGCATGAGGGGAAAACTCTTACCTTTCCCGGCTCCCAACATTCCTCCACCCTTGGGTAGAGCAGCTCCTTCCCACCAGTTCAGCTTTCTTTTTTTTTTTTTTTTTAGAGACAGAGTCTCACTTTATCGCCCTGGGTAGAGTGCCGTGGCGTCACACTGCTCACAGCAACCTCCAGCTCTTGGGCTTAAGCAATTCTCTTGCCTCAGCCTCCCGAGTAGCTGGGACTAC
>CAUYON010009697.1:0-33725 GCA_963573935.1 Arctocebus calabarensis | reverse complement strand
GAGATACTTTGCTAAGAAGAATATGTTCCAGCTCCATCCATGTAAACACAAAAGAGGTAAAGTCTCCATCTTTCTTTAAGGCTGCATAGTATTCCATGGTATACATGTACCACAATTTATTAATCCATTCGTGGGTTGATGAGCACTTGGGCTTCTTCTATGACTTAGCAATTATGAATTGGGCTGCAATAAACTTTCTGGTACAGATATCTTTATTGTGATGTGATTTTTGGTCTTCTGGATATATACCTAGTAAAAGAATTATAGGATCGAATGGCAGATCTATTTTTAGATCTCTAAGTATTCTCCAAACATCCTTCCAAAAGGAATAAATTAGTTTGCATTCCCACCAGCAATGTAGACGTGTTTCCTTTTCTCCGCATCCCTGCCAGCATCTCTGGTTTTGGGATTTTGTTATGTGGGCTAATCTTACTGGAGTTAGATGATATCTCAAGGTAGTTTTGATTTGCATTTCTCTGATGATTAAGGATGATGAGCATTTTTTCACATGTCTGAAGGCCATGCCTAACTTCTCTAACTTCTTTAGAGAAGTTTCTCTTTAAATCTTTTGCCCATCCTAAGATGGGATCACTTGTTCTTGTTAATATGTTTAAGATTCATGTTCTTTACATTCTGCCTCCCTGACGCAGAATGTTTGGATTTACTCCCAGCCACACTCTCTTGCCCACCCACATCAGCCAGGGACTTGTAGCCCCTGGGCATAGAGTTCTTCTGTTCCTAGCAGGCCCAACAGATAATCAGTTAGGTTAGGCTGAGATACAATTCTTGCTGGAAGTCAGTGGGTTTTATTAGAACTTGGTGGTTTTACAGAATTCAGCTTCTTTACCCAAATTTTCCCAACTTCTTATTTGTTCAAGTAACCAAGCTGGCCCCAGCTGATCAGTGACCTTGCAGTTAGCCTCAGCCACTAACATGGTTGCATCTGAGTGAGAAGCTGCTTGATTTCACTGATTTACCTGCTCTTGGGTCTCCAAGAAGGCAGTGCTGATCTGTGAATAGTAATTTTTAGTCTGTCACCTGATCTGGTCAACACGGGAAGTGGGACACCAGCAGTCAGTCTGCAATGGAGATAGGATTTCAGCCTTAATTATCTTACCCCTTGACGGCACAATGAACACATCGAAACTGATAGAAAATGGGATTCTTCACTAAGCTGCGTCGTGCCCCAGATCCGTAATTTGATACAAAAGCTTCACACAAATTGAAATTAAAATGCATTTTAGAAGTTTCCTCCCATC
Organism: Arctocebus calabarensis; assembly: GCA_963573935.1. NCBI lineage: Eukaryota > Metazoa > Chordata > Mammalia > Primates > Lorisidae > Arctocebus > Arctocebus calabarensis. Next base: position 32,466 of record CAUYON010009697.1, on the reverse strand, counting down.
AAAGCAGTTTGCACCAGCAGGCTTCTCTCTTTTAGGAGTTCGCTATAGAAATAGGAGAAAACGGGCAGCTTTGCTGTTGGTGGCAGTGGAAGTAATAATCTCCCTGCTTGTCAACTATAGGCAAGAAAATGAAATAAAACGAAAACCAATTGGAGGTCTAATTATCCTTCCCAAGAGGACTTCATCCTGTAGAGTGGCCCATTGAATACATAGAAGGCACCTTTCCTTTCTTCTTTTCCCTTTGGGTGTTCAAGGGCACATTAACAGAGGGAGGTCATACTGGGATTGAGGAGCTGGGGAGCTCAGTCCTTGAGTCCAGTTTACTTCTTAACAACAGTTAAAGAGGGAGTGACTCTCTCTAAGTACTGTTTAAAGCTCTCCTCAGTCAGTAACTCACTTATTCCTCATAATGACTCTGCAAAGTAAGTACTGAAGTTATTGCTATTTTAGAGAAATTAAGCAGAAAGGTGAGGTGACCTGCTCAAAGTCACACCCAGTAAGCAGCACCAGAAGTGGGAGCTGAACTTGGACCCTCTGGCTCTAAGTTCAAGATCTTAATCAATTTGTTATGCTCTTCATTATTGTGATGAGGAATCTGGGTGGAGTCTGGCTTTCACAGAGGAAAACAAAAATTCTGCCATTGCTCCAGACTCCAATGCTAACCCTGATGGCTTTGTGGCCTTGTTTGTAGAAGGGTTGAGAGTGCAGACCCAGCTCTGCTTATGACACATGTTGTTCTGTTCTAGGTTTTTCTCCTAACAGGATGCCTTGGCATGGTATCCCGCCAGCTAACTAAAGTTACTTCATTTGTGCTTACATCTGCCAACTGTTTACCTGTATTATATTATCTGTAATTTAATCAGTATGCTACTCTCAGACATTAGGCTGTTCCAATTTTCTGCCATTAAAAGCAATGGTGTAATGAATATCCTTATGTAGCCAGCATGTTTTGTGAGTTTATTCATAGGGTGGATTCCTAATAGTGGGATTGCCAGGTAAAGGACAGATATAATTTTAATTGGGATAGCTTTTGCCCAGTTGCTCTCCAGAGAGGTTGCTTCAATTCATCCTGTCCCCCAGAGTGGCTGCAGAGTACCTATTTCTTCACTTTCTTCACACACTGTGTATCAGAAAACAACAACAACAACAAATTGCCTAGATGAGAAGTAAAAAGTGGTTTTTTTTATTGTTTTGATTAATGTTGAGGATAGTTAAGAGTTTCTTCTTCGCCTATTGGCTATTTTTATTTATTTTTCTGTGAAAAATACTTGAATCATTTGCCCTGTTTTTCCCCAATAGCATCTTTTTTCTTACTGATTTCTAGGCACTTCCTTATTTTTTTAAAACCTTGAAGGTTTTGGATTATAGCTGGCCTTGCTCTGGCCTGGAAAGACTTTGGTTGAACGAACTTTCCTGCTCCTTTTTCTTTGCTTTTCTCTCTTTAATCTTTATTTCCAAGTACAGTGATGTGCACCCCGTGGACACAATAAACACGTGCTGACTGACTGTTTTATTTATCTGACTTTTATGGCTTCTTTCCTCTGAAGAGCTGCACAGACTTTATAGTCATTAACTCAATAACCCTCAAAGCACTGTAGTGTGGCAGCTGCAATCACTGTCAGGTTTTTGAGATGGTGAAACAGGACGTAGATTTTCTAAAATTATTGAGGGCCTCAATAGGGGGCCTGGGGAAAGTTCAGCCCCTTTGAAAGCTTGGGACCCAAAGAGTGTTGTAAAGTGTCCCAGTCAGAATGATGCAGGATGATGGGCGGGTGACCCCTGGGTCTACAAGGATTTCTCCAGACACCTGCCAGAAAGAGAACCCCACCCCTACCCTCTTGAACTGTTCTCTGAAGTAGAACCGAATAGTAGTTATATGTGCTAGGGTTCAAATCTTAGTTCTTCGTCTTAACGGTTGTGTGATGGTGGGCAATAATTTTATCTAGGTCTTATTGTATGGTAGACCACATGCCAAATACTTTTCATGCTCAGCCTCAGTCTTCAGACCAACCTTGTGATATGCCAAATGGTTAAGTAATTGGTCCAAGGTGTGGAACTAAGTGTGGGTATTTGTAGCGGCCTAAATGATGCCCCCTGAAAGCTAGTCCATGTGCTCATCCCTGGAACCTACAAATGTGATGTTGTTTGGAAAAAGAATCTTGGCAGACGGAATTAAGTTAAGGATCTCAAGTTGATGTAGTTCTGAAATATCTGGATGGGCCCTAAATCCAATAAGTATCCTTGTAAGAGACAAAAGAGGAAAGAGAGAAAAGGAGGCCACGTAGAGTTGGAGGCAGAGATCAGAGTGATGTAGCCATGGGCCAAGGGATGCTTGGAGCCACCAGAAGCTAGAAAAGGCAAGGAAGAATCTTCCCACAGAGCTCATGGAGTGAGCATAGTCCTGCTGACACCTTGACTTCAGATTTTTTTGGCCTTCAGGATTGTGGGATATTAGATTTTTTGTTTGTTTTTTGTCTCCCAGCATATGGCAATTTGTTACAGCAGCCACAGGATGCTGATACAGCATTGAAGTGTGAACCCAGGTGGTCTGAAGTCCACATCTGCACTTTTATGTCTGACACTGTCCAGTGGGCAGGTGGCGGTACCTTTCTGTGCTTGTTTCCTCAGCTGTTTACAGGGATAGTGACTGTGCTGAATTGAGTGGTGTTTTGAAGATTAAATGAGATACTGTTTATAAAAGGTGGAGAAGAGAGCTCACTAAATGTTAGGCTTATTGCTTCTAGGATTGTTATTGAATGACCTTTGGAGTGGCTTCTGTGTGCAAATTTCACTTCATTCTCTTGAGCCTGACACTGGTCCTGTAGGGAGGGTACTTCCTGGAATTTTTTCAAGTTGTCACTATGAGTAGAGTGCTGTGGCGTCACAGCAACCTCACTGCAACCTCAGACTCCTGGACTCAAGCAATTTTTTTCCCTGCCTCAGCCTCCCAAGTAGCTGGGACTACAAGCACCTGCCACAATGTCTGGCTATTTTTTTGTTATTGTTGTTTTAGCTGTTCCAGGCTGGGTTTGAACCCTCCAGCCTCAGTGTATGTGGCCGGTGCTCTACTGACTGAGCTATGTGCACTGCCAACTTACTTTCTGGAATCTTAAACTGAGTAGTTGGTAGTTGAGTAAGTACCTTGGGGACACAAGTTGGTCTCCTGGTGTTATTGTTTTGTGGTTACCTATGTATTTATGCATTTTCATTCCCATGTGCCTCCCTTTGCCTTTTAATACTAACAGTTCCTATATTTCTTAACGTATTTGTGTACACTTACTGCTAATTTAGGGTTAACCATACTTTCAAGTGCCCAGGACCACCCCCCCAGTTTGGTGATGCATCAGAATATAATGTGATGCATGTCTAAGATATATGTCAGGGCAAGGATACCACGAAAGATAGGCAGAGGACAAAGATGCATGGTGTGATATCTAGGGGAAATCAGGCACAAGTTTCTGGGAGTCCTCTCCCAGTGGATTTACACAGGACATGCTTAATTCCCACAGCAATGAGTTGTGAAAACACTTGTGAAGTATTGCCATGCAGGGGAGCTCACTAGAGATAGTGTTCTCGGTTTTATATTGGGAACTGGTCACTAGGGTACCTTCTGCTAATGATGAACCAAAATTCTAGACTCCCATAAGGAAGGCAGGTGTTCAGCATAAACTACATCGTTTGCACAAATTGTTTAGGTACAGTAGCTACCTTTATCAGGGGAATGGTCAAACCCCTTGGAATTCCAGGTTCCCAGACACTAGCCAAGGGCCAGCCTTGCAAGCAGACTTTTCTAAGAGGAGCAGTGTCAAGCCTGCTATGTTAACTCTTTTCTGCACAGAGCTCAATAAAAGTTACCAATGTCTAGAAATCATTTTATCTAATGATTGCAAGACCCTTGTGGTGTGGACAGTGATCTTACTTTCAATTTAGGGATGAAGAAATTGTTAGTGTTTAAGAACCTCAACCAAGATCCTCACTGGTAGATTCAAACCCAGATTTGTTGGGCTATAACCAAGATGCAATAAAGCTGTCATGTGACAAGGAGTGCGGGAGAAGAGAGAATTATTCAAAATGGCTCTAACAGACAGCACACAGGCTGGGTTGTGCTGTAACCCATAATCTCAAAGAGATTTAAAACAACAGGTTTATTCTTGCTTAAGTTCCACATGTCTAACAGTGTAGCTGGAGTGCTCTCCGCATTGTCCCCATTTTGTGGCCCAGCTACTGGCTCAGCTACTGCCCATCACCAGGGCAAGGGGAAAGTGCAGGTGGCGAGTCCCGCCCTGGCTCTTGATGCTTCTGCCCTGAAGTAGGAGGTTGATGCTCATCACTTCCATTGGCTAAAGCAAGTCACATGACCTCACCTAAATTGGCAGAGGGGGAATCAGGCACTCCTTCCGGAGATATTCACAGATAACTGTGTGGCAGCCAGGCAGGGTTGGCTTCCAGTTATTGCGTCTTCCCTCTGAACACTGCAATGAAGGCCACAGGTTGTCTCCTGATATAGGTACCATGGGTGGCCTAGGGTGCATTACTGGAGCCTCGGGGGCAGTGCCTTGGGCCTGCTCCCTCTGCCCTGTGCTTTGACCCCACGCTTGAATTTACGATCCCAAAGATTAGTATCATTGGGATCCCGTCCTCCAGTGAGCCAGAGTCATGTGAAAATTGGATCTTGAACCTGGGGAGAAAAACTTCTGCCTGGATCGAGCTTTTAGAATTCCTGGCAAATATTGCCTAGACTTCTGAAATCTTGAGTTCCTTAAAAAAGAATTCCAGGGGTATATTTATTAGCAAGCATGGATTTCGACAGATTTTCATGTTCTTCTTTCTTGGCAGGGCATGCAGGGATCTCTTGCCAACATCTGACAGCCTTGTCGCTAGGTGTTAAGTGAAAAACATCATCAGCCTGGTCTATTGATAGGTTCAAGTGGCAGTGTATGTTGCCAGTCTCAGCCAAGAATCACTCTGGCAATTTTCCTCTTCATAACTACACTTGGGTGGGAACGTCTCTTCATTCCCTTTCCTCGGGAGTTTAAGGCGCTGTAACCATATTAAGGCTGCATATGTCTGCATGGCTGCAAGCAGTAGGTTTGTGGAGGAATTAAGCAGGGCATATGGCTTCTGGTGGGCTGTCGGACGTCGGCAGCCTTGCCCAGCCCTGGGCCAAGTAAAGCCGTGGAAGCAGCTCTGCCTGGTCCTCCTGAGGCGGGGGTTTCAGCCATATTTGTTTATTAGTGCTCATTGAAGCTGCAAAAATGGTCTGCCTGATTGGCAAGGGTGGCCGCTCTTGTGGAGGACACATGTCACCCTTCCCTGTCCCATTCCTGTCCTGAGAGACAACAGCCCCTGCTTATCCTCCAGATCTTAGCCTGTGGGGTTGGTGGGCTCCCCTCTCCTCTGCACTGGCACACATAGGTCAGCTCCAGTCCCTCCAGCTCTCTCCAATCTACTTTCCATTAGTGAGTCAGAATTTTCTTTCTAGAATGCAAAGCTACTCATGGCCAAAAAAAATAGTAACAGAAATAGAAGTTTAAAAATCTTCCACTTCATTCCAACTGATGTCAAAATACAAAAACAAAATTCTAAACACAGCCTGTGTGGTCCCTCTCACTCTCCATGCTCCAGCCACACCTGTGTTCTTTAGGCTGCACCACTGAAGGCCATGTCCTCCTCCTTCATGGGCCTCTGCACATACCTTCCCTATAGTCCAGTCTCTTCCCCCTAGTTCAGTGGCTCCCAACCTTGGCTGCACATTGTAATCAGGGGAAGGGATTCTAAAAACACCAATGCTTGGGCCTGCCACCAAAGATTTGAACTTCACTGGTCTGGTAAGAAGCAGATGAGCTCCATAGGTGACTCTAATTTGCCTCCAGGAGTGAGAAACCCTGACCTGGTTAATTCCTATGTATCCTTTGGATCTCAGCTAAGTGGACCCTTGTTCGAGGATGCCTTCTCTGACATCCCTGAGTAAGTGAGAATGTTCCTATTTTACGCTATTGAAGAATCAGCCTGACCTCATAGTATTTAAGACTCTGAATTTTACCCTTAATGTGCAATAATTGGATTAATAGCTCCCTCTTCCTGGGTGGACTTGAAATTTCACAAGAGCCATGGTTATATATCATTTAATAGCTATTATAACTCCAGTGCCTCTGTGGTGACTAGCACTTCATAGGAGGTCAAAAAATAATGGTAAAATAGATGAATAAATTTTGAAGACCTCCTAAGTCCTTGGGGTGTTCCAACTAATTCTATTTAAATGTTAGGACTATCAAATAGGTGTTAATATTGCTCTGGCCAAGGCCTTCTCTTCCTCCAGTTAGTCATGAGAATCCCAGCTCAGACTCTTCAGTGACCAGGAGCAGTCTTGGGTTGTGGTAGGTCAGAATGTGTGAAGTGGTGTAGAGTAGATGGTGGGTGGGCCTGTATGCAAGGTGGTCATATCTGAGAGGGCAGGTGTAGAGGTGGAGCAGGTGCATGTGGAGGAAAGTTGTAAAGATGTGGCCTTCCATGGACTACCGAGCCCAGGAATTGGGTGTCCTCTCATTTCTATTCTGACCCAGAACAGCATATTTCCTCTATCTCTGGAAAGGAAACTTTTTCAAGCTGGAAATGAACAAATGTGGTTTAGGAGGCATCAACCCTTGAAGACAGGAGAGGTTATCTTGAGAGACTGTGGAGCATCACTAGGTGAATTCACAGGCCACAGGGCAGGCCTGGAGACATACCAGAGGAGACATCTCAGCTGAAATTGTGGAACTGTGGTCTGTGATGGCTGAGAAATAATGAGGAGTTGGAGAGCTGCTAGATGCCTGTACAGGGCCAATGTCCTAATTTTCCCAAAAGGGAAAAATGGCAGAATTTTGAAACTTAGTATAAAACCTTGAGGAAAATTACAGGCGGCTTTAAAAAGAGGTAGTTGTGATCTTATAGGAAAAGATGCAAGGATCACTGGACCTAGCAAAGGTTTGCTGAGAATCAGTCATGTTAAACTAACATTATTTCATCTTCTAGATGAAAAGAAGGTGTTGAAAATATACATGGGAAAGCTCCAGTGGCACAATCAGCGTGCTGTGCTTATGTGAAAACATATATGTAGCATATTTTGAGATCAGTAAGATGTTACATAATATTTTCTGTGATACGTTTTTCAGGCCAGATAGAAATGAGTTGAATTTGTAACTAAAATTCTATATCTAAGAAATACTTCACTTTAGAGGACATGGTCCTCGCCTGGCACTGATTTCTGATTTTTCCCCCGTGTGGTAGTCCTTGCCCTATCCATGCTTTAGCTTTCGGCAGTTTCAGTTACTTGCAGTCAACTGTAGTCTGAAAATAAGAAGTGGAAAATCTCAAATCATAGTTCGTAGGTTTTAAATTGTATGTGTTCTGAGCAGTGGGATGAAACTGGAGCTGACCCACTTCATCCCACCCTTTGTACAGTGTATCCACATTGTCTATACCGCCTGCTCGTCAGTCATTGACATGGTCTGCTCCTGACATCCAATCACCTATGTTGTTGTTTCTCGATGACCTGGGGTAACCCAAAGCACATGATTCTTTTGACTTCACATCAGAAGGTCAATAGTACCTTAAGGTCATGTCGCAACACCTACGTAGCCTCAGTTCATCTCATCATGTAGGCATTTTATCATCTCACATCCTCAGAAGAAGGATGAGTACCAGAAGATATTTTGGGAGAACAAGATGCTCTTGAGAGCATGTTCGCATAACTTCTATTATAGTATATTTTCATAATTCTATTTTATTGGTTATTTGTAATCTTATTGTGCCTAATGTATAAATTAAACTTTGTCATAGGTATGTATCCATAGGAAAAACCATAATGTAAATAGAGTTTGGTACTATCTGTGGTTTCAAGCATCCATCAGGGGTCTTGGAACATATCCTTCCGGGGATAAGGGATGATTACTGTACCTTTTATACCTTCTTCTTTATAAATTTTCCCTCCACATTTTCTTCCTTGTGCCTTTCTTGCATGTGTGACTAATTCTCAAATTCTTATTTCCTATTCTCACCCTCCTCCATAGCTACAGAGCTACTTTTCCAGTGGGAAATTCTTTTTATCTCAAACTTATTAGCCACAGTGAAACTCAACACATCTTCTACTGCTCGCCCCAAATGGAGATCTTTAGGGATTGGAGAATAAAGAAATCACTCTGCAGCCAGGCAGCAGGATCTTCCTTTTTTTGACTTTAGGTTGCAGCTTCTTTTAGGCTTCATTTTTGTTTCCAAGTGAAGTGGGGAGAGGTTAAACACCACCATTGTTATCACTACCCCTATCACCATCACTACCAAAACCAAAAACAGCTTTTTGAAGTGGCTGAGGTAGAAAAACACATCAACAGCAAACAGGTTAACTCTCTGAGACATAACTTGCTACCAACCTATTCTCTCGTTGAATCCTTACAACTTAATGAGGTAGCTACTACCCTTATCGCCACTTTACACTTGATAAAGACAAGTCCCAGAGAGGAAAAGTTACCTGCTCAAGATCGTACAATTCGAAAATTAAGAGGACACTTTTCGCCTGCAGAAACTGCTTCCAGAGCCCATGCTTTCTACCGTCACTTCCAATCAAACACCTCATAGCTAAAATTTACCTCCATTTCTCAAATGGTTCATAGCTTTAAATTGGTGGTTCTAAATATATTGTGTCACCAATGGTTGTATATTTCATTGTTACTGTGGATAGAATTTAAGTTTTTTTTAAGGGCAGGAGTTTTCCCCTTATTTATCTTTCAACCTCTGGGGCTAAGCACTGGGCTTCGTGCACAGTAGACTCTGAATAAGTGTCTTAAGGCGAAGTGAACGCTGGCAAGGACGTGCCTTCATTGTTAAGTGGCTTGGATTTTATCAGGTTTCTTCAAAGTATAAATTGTGTGCCACTTGCAACAGAATTGCCTGAGCGAATTTAAAACTTACTTTAAACATGTTTTAAGGCCTCATACAAACCACCTGAATCAGAGTCTGGGCGTGTAGCTAAGTCGTCTGCATTTTACACACATTCCCTGGTAGATTTTGTGTTCTCTGCTTGGAGACCCACCATGGCCTCTTCCAAGGCTGAGATTCTGTGGTGACAATTTCTCATTTTGTCCACACAAGACCGTAAAAGGTGTCTCTGGAAAAGTGGTTCTGGGAATATCTTTCTACCAGTGTTGTGTTTCCTGGATTCTGTAGTCATCTGTATTGTTTTTGTTGTAAGTTTCCTCAAATTCTTCTGCAGAATGAGCCAAGCCGTATAAATCAATATGAATTAATAAAATTAAGCTGTGCTATTTCCCTGAGCAGTCAGACAATAGAAGCCTCAATGACACAGCTGCTCTCGTGGCTAGTAAAACTCTGACCCTGGATTGACCAGAAGGCATTTCTAGGGGAGGCAAGAAAGAGGCCGAAAGAGGTCAGGTGAGGGGTATTTTTAAGTATCAGGAGGTCAAGCCGTGTAAAGTGAATTGCTTCCTCACTTTGTGAGCTCTTCCTGGAATGTTCAGATGTGAGTGTGGCATGCTGGACAGAGCAAAGCCCTTGCTTGGAAGTCAGCAGACCTGAGCTTGCTGCCTGCCACCATCCCTCAGGCCAGTGAGGTACCTTCCTTTTCTTTTTCTTTCTTTTTTTTTTTTTTTTGTTTTTATTTTGTGATACTTCTCACTTTCTTTAACTTTGTCACCACCTGCTGTGGGTTCTTTCATCCTTGCTTTGTGTTCTTCCTTTTGTCATATGCTACTGTGGAAAAATGCTTGGCAAACTAAGTACCATGAACCAAATTCTCTGTCTGTTGTGAAAATAAAGTTTTATTGGAACATAGCCACACCTGTTTGGTCAAAGTATTATCTTGGTTGCTTTCCAACTACAATGGTAGGGATGAATAGTCTTAATAGCAACCATGTGTCCTACAAACTCGAAACCATTTGCTGTCTGGACCTTTACAGAAAAAGTTTGTAGACTCTTGCTGTAGAGCAAGTTTTCATTGTGAAAGTGCAAGTTTTATGTGGGAGAAGTTGGAAGAGAACTAAGTTCCTTTGCAAAATAACTTACATATTTTCTATATCCCATTTCTAAAGTGAAAGGTATTTGTCATTTCTGTGTATATTTTTATGTTTCTAATACCAGCAGATAATAAATTGCTGAAAATGTAGGTCTGCATATTTAGTTATTAAAAGTTCCCTGATGACATCATAAGTTAGTGTTTTTTTTGGTACCTTTCAAAGTTTGTTTCCATATCAGGGAAACAGTTGAAAAAAGACCTATTTAGGATTTGTGGGTTAGGACTGACGAATACATAAGGCCTTGTCCCGTGTTTGGTATGTTGTTGGTACTTGTATGATGGATATTACTCTTCCCCCTTCTTTGGCTGTTTTAAAAAATTATAATTCCAATTTCTATACTTTCCCTTCACTAGGAGGAATAAATAAATGGAACTCTTACTACTGATTCTCTTGCAACCTGATAGCCAAAGTGAAGACAAATTAAGTCTTACATTAACTCTGAGAATTAAAAGCCCATCTCCTTGAAGTATCCCTCAGGGGACCTTCAACCATTTATTACCTATATGACATATAACCAGTATTTTTAACCATAGACTTAAAAATATACCTGTAAGGTAGACTTAAAGATAGCCACAATACATTTTTCAATTCTCTCTGTTACTTTGCAACTCTTCCCAGTAAGATATGGAATCTGTTTTTCTCATTGCTGGGAAATCTGAGAATCTGAGCTGGTCTGGGATGACTTTGGCCTGTACAGTGTGGCAGAAATGACACTGTGCCAGCTATGAGCCTAGGTTTGGCACTTCTGGAGCCTTGCCACTGGCTGGTTCTAGGCTGAGCCAGATGGAAGATAAGAGACCTGTGACCCTGCTACTCCTGAAATTCCAGCGACAGCTAGCTAATCACCAGATATGTGAGGCCATCCTAGACTAGCCAGCTAGTACTCAGCATGCCAGCTGCCCATAAATATATAAGCTAGCTCTGCCTGGCCTAGATCATCAGAGTCAAGTTGCTGACCCAGAGAATTAAGAGCAACAATAAATGCTTATAGATTTAAGCCACTAGCTGGGTCCTTAACTTGCCTGCACATTGTGGTAAAACTTTGACATTAGAGAAGGAGATATCCGCTCATAGTTTTACTGTATCCTTCTGAAGGAGGCTTCTTACTCAACATGTTAGAGAGGAAACTTTTGGGCAAGTTATACTCTGCCTGCCACAATTCCTGAAGCTCAAGCCCAGTACAAAATATCTTTTCAGTTTTTCAACTCTGAGACAGTTCCAGGAGATGTGCGGTAGGTCAGGTATCTCGTGAGTAACAACACTGTGACACCACCACCCCGTTGCTGGCTGTCCCTCATTAGGGGGATCAAACCAAGAAAGGAGTATCTAGTATCTTCAGAGTACAAGATACAGAAGCCTTTATGGCACCCATCTTCTCTGCCATTTGTGGTTGGCAATAGCTTGGCGAAAATAATTTGGATTGCCTATTGGGTGAGTAATGGAGTGGATTTTCCAAGGAGCTTTGATGCTCTTTTCGGTTTTGTTTATGGGGTCTTGCTATGTTACCCAGCTGGAATGCAGCTATTCACAGGCATAATCATAATATACTATACTCTTTAACTTCTGGGCTCAAGTAGTTCAACCACCTCAACCTTCTGAGTAGCTGGGACTACAGGTATGTACCACTGTATCCAGGAGTGAGTACCCAGCTTGTGAAGTCCCAGGAGGCAGATGCAGACAGCACTGTTGTTTTCCTTTACCGTTTTGTGGGCTCTGATGGGCCTGGCAGCATCGGGCTCAGGCAAGTCTTGAGTTAGCCTAACTGCCAATTAGTAGGCCATGAGGATTGTCCTATCTATCCACAAACATTCTTGAACATTGTCAGTAATACAATTTAGGCAGGTTAAATTCAATTTTGTTGAAGACTTTTCTTCCATAGAAATACTTGTATATAGAGCAGTTCCTTTTAAAATTCATTCACCAAGATCTTGTTCATACTATCACATTCTTGACTGGGGGGTTGTAAAAGGTTATTAATATGTCTCTCTGATTCTTTTCTCAGCCCACTCTCCCTTTGGGCTGTTCTGCACACTGCTGCCAGAAGGACTTTGATCAGATCAAGCAGCTCCCTTCTCAAAACTTTGTAATGTCTTTTCTTAGAGCAAAATAAACCTCAATATTGCTATGAGACCCTCTATGCCCTGATATCTGCCTTTGCTTTTGACCTCAGTTGCTCATTTCCCCTTCAGCTACTGCGTGTAATCACATGATGTTCTTGTTCATCTTCTTACTTTTTTTTCTTTCCTACAGCACATTGAAAGAATTGTCTTAGGCCACATGTTAAACATACAAACACAAAAGCTGATGAGCCAAAAAAAATTCTTTTGTGCATAATTTCTGTGATATCTGCCACAGCAGATAAGCAGAAAAGTCCTCATATAATCCTCATACAGCTTATGGGCTGCTGGTTGGATGCTCCTGAAAGTGCTCTCTGTAGAGGGTACCTTCTCCCTCAGTCTTTAGTATGGCATGTCCCACACACTTCATTCAGGTCTTAGCTAAAATGTCTTCTCCTCAGAGACCCCTTTCCAGACTACATGACCACTCTACCCTGCCTTCCCACCATTGTCCTTGTATCAACCTTTAAAAAGAAAGTTGATAGGGTCTTGCAATGTTGTCCAGGCTAGTCTCAAACTTTTGGGCTCAAGCAGTTCACTCACTTGAGCCTCCTGAGTAACAAGGGTTCCAGGTGCATATCCCCACAGCCAACTCAACCTTTTGATTTTTCACCCTGTAATAGTAATCAGCACTTAAAACGCATTATGTTTTTTTTTTTTGCTTCCTTGTGTATCATCTGTCTCCCTGTCTTGAGCATAAGCTTCATGGGAGCAGGAGTTTCACCTGTCCTGTTGCCATTGTAGCTATGGCACCTCCCATAGGACAAGGATAGAATAGACCCTTCGATAGCAAGTAATTGAACAGATGAATGAACAAACCCTTGCGTTACTACTGGTGCTATATAGAGATACATTTAATTCATTCATAGGATATTGGGAGAACTTGTTGGGCAAAGGTCAAATTCATGTTGACTCTTAAAGGAAAAGGAAATATGGTTAATGAATTCATTCATCTGCTGATTTAAAAACTACATATGGAACCCTTTCTATCTGGTAGCATTGATGACACAGAGAAGTCATGATAGACCAGGTCCTTATGCGTCACGAAGCTTATATCTTAGCTACTCTTGACCTAACAGAGGCATCGTGCCACACACTCTGCTAAATGCTTCCAGTACAGTGGAAGATGAACGTAGTGGGGTTGGGTGGGGTGGGGAGGGGAAGGCAGCCACGGCAGAGGAGTGGGTCTTTTTCCTACAGCTGCCACAACAAATTAGCACATATACACTGGCTTGAAAGAACATAAATTATTCTCCCACAGTTCTGGAGGCTAGCAGGGTGAAATCAAACAGTCAGTATGGTCATGCTTCCTCCTAAGCCTCTAGGGGAGAATTTTCCTTTGCCTGTCCAGCTTCTGGTGGGTCTTGATGTCCTTTGTGTCCTTGGCTTCCAGCTGCATCACTTCAGTCTCTGTCTTCACATGGCCTGTTTTGTATGTCTCAACTATCCGTCTCATTTCTTTTAGAAGAACACTCATCACTGGATTTGGGTCCCTACCCCCAAATTGAGGATGACCTCATTTAAACCACCTTCACTAATCTGCAAAGATCCTGTTTCCAAGTAAAGTAAGATTCACAGGTACATATTGTTTGGGGGCCTCTATTCAACTCATTACAGTAAGCAAAAATTCTAAATGAAGAAAGAGTGCCCTGGAGCACATGAGGTACCAAATACAGTCATTTCAAAGGACCCCAGGATTTGGTGGATTGACTGGGGCTTCCTTGGAAGGTCATAAACTCAGAGGCAAGCAGTGATGAGACACGGAGCATGCCTGTAGATAGAGGCGATACCCACAACATGTATGTGTGTCCACTGATCCTTGCCACCCAGTAGACACAGAGCATTTTTGATGCCCCATGGTGGGTCCATAATGTGTGAAAGCTTAGCAAGACTCAAATGAATACAAGGTAAGTGTGATATCCTTAACTGAGTAAGCAAAGATAATGACAGCTGTAGAGATGTTTTCCATTCACTCCAGAACTTGCTTTGAACATGGAAAGAAGGCAAAGCCATTCTAGGAAACATGAGTGATGAATGACTTTTTCTCACTCATGCTACTTCCCAGTATTGAGCAGCCCTTTATGCTGAAAATGGTGACAGAGAAGGAAAGGGAAATATTGGACAACCCGTGGCTGCTTTTCTTCTCAGTCCTTTCCTAATTATTAGTATAGTGGATGCAGAGAGTGATGGGAGAATGTGTGTACCCAAGTGAAATAAAGCAGTTAGTTTGGTGCAGTAATCCCACCGTTCTGGTAAGAATGAAATACATATGCATATGTGAGGTATGGAATATGAATTGTATAATTTCTTCCTTGCTGTTTAGGAAATTGTGAATTGTGTAACTTCTGAATATTCTGAATATTAGTTAAGTGCTCTAATAATTGCATTTAAAACTGACACATCATAATACAAAGATGAATGATAAGGTTCATGTTAATAATTTAACATGTTGATTTTTCTTTACTTAGAATGATGTTAAAGGAAATAAAAAGCATCGTGACAAGTTGAGAGCCAGCTCCTGAAAGAAAGGAAAAGGCTGTATGTTTTTATGCTTTTTGAAGAAGGGGTCTGACATTTCCTATATTTTGGACCAGGTTCTGCCAGTCATGTGGGTGGCCCTGCAAAGACAGCTGTTAGGTCGAACCCCAGGCATTGTCATACTTTGTCACCTCCAGAGCCCTTGCTCCTTTGGGGTACGACAGTTTTCTCATCTCTAGCCTCACTTTCGTAGCTGACAGTGCTTCTTGCTTCATGTTTTCTTTCCTGCTCAGGTTACTGTTTCTCTGATGATTCTAAAGAACATTTTGCTCTTCTCTCCTTGCTCACCATCATTTTGCCAACACTTCTGGCATTTCAGGGAAACAAACAAACCCATCAAGAAACTATCAGCCCTGGCCTCTGGTGGCCCCTGGTGGAGTCACAGCAGGATCTGATGGTCTCAGCAGGACACGTTTTCTACATTTGAGGGGAAGTGGTCAAAATAGCTTTCAGTCTCACCACCTCTTCCTTTACAGGGCAGTGGTCAGCATCGGAGGGCTGGAAAACTCACTCCTGCTTTCTGAAAAGAAGACTCTTTTCTTTTTCAGCTGAGCCAAGTGTTTGATGCAAAAGTCATGAATGACCCACCGGAATTTTTGATATGCTGTGTTTCTGTGACTGTCATTCCTAACTCTGCTAGACAGGGGCACCCCTCCCTACCCCTTTAAGTGCAGAAATCTCAGTGTGATTGAGAAATTGTGGATAGCAGGTTGCTCTTAGTTGACAGAAGATGACAGCTAGGGAGCCAGGTATAGGGACATGTGTCTGGAGGGGGAGTTTCTCAGATCAGGGCACACTTCTCTTTTGCAGAATGAAGGGAAGCTGTTGCGATGCTGGCCTGCACCCTAATAGAGATGTGTGCAGGCTGAAACATTGCTCAGGGCTTTGTGCAACGGTGGCATTTTCTGGGCTTTTGTTCTTGTTCCCATTGGCTGCCAGTTTGGGTGCTAGCCAGACTCAGGCTGGGAATCAAGCTTTCAGTGCTGTTGTAGCAACAAGTATGGCCTTTACTAACTAAATGGCACAAGGAAGGGAAGACTAATTATTTACAGAGCACCACTTCATCCCGAGTGTGGGGCCTTCAGAGTGCTGTGTGGATGTTAAACCCAGGAGTGACTGAACTTGCCCTATGTCAGACATTGTGCCGGGCTCCCTGTAGCTTGCTTCATTTAATTCTCAGCAAGCTGCCATATGATACAGGAATTGTGATCCCCATTTCATAGTAGGAAACTGAGGCTACTGAAAGAAGGCAATTAATTCCAAATCATACAGTCATAGGAAGTAGGGGTGAAATTTCATTCTATCTCGGTCTTTCCTCTTCTAAAGCACGAGTTCTTTCTACTATGCCACAGTCACATCCCAGTCTGTCTTCTGCCCTGCCTTCCTCTCTTCTCCTTTCATTCCTCCAGCTATTTATCTACCCTCCTATTCTTTTATTCTGTTACCATGTACTTCTCCAAAGAAGGGGTTAAAGTACTGACCTCTCATTTTAGAATTTAGGGATCTGCAGAATCTAGTCCTTATGTCCAAAGTCTCTGTCACATATCCAAACTGATTTTCTGTCTACCTGAACATAATACATTCATTCCTGCTCCTACCCTTTGTTTTGGTTTTGTAGAGACAGAATCTCACTTTATCATCCTCGGTAGAGTGCCGTGGCATCACACAGCTCACGGCAACCTCCAACTCCTGGGCTTAGGTGATTCTCTTGCCTCAGCCTCCCGAGTAGCTGGGACTACAGGTGCTCGCCACCTATTTTTCTATTTTTGCAGTTCGGCCAAGGCCGGGTTTGAACGCTCCACCTTCAGTATATGGGGCTGGGGCCCTACTCGATGAGCCACAGGTGCTAGTCCCTGCTCCTACCCTTCTTTTCCTTCCCTCCTCCCTACGTTCTTCCCCCCTGCATCCTTTCTTTTCTTCTTTCCTCTTCTTTTGTTTTAGAGACAGGGTCAACTCTGTTGCCCAGCCTGGGGTGCAGTGCTGGAATCACAGCTCACTGCAACCTCAGGCTTAAGTCATCCTTCCACCTCATCCTCCCGAATAACTGGGATTATAGATAGGCACATGCCACCATGCCCCAGTTAATTTGTCTATTTTTGGTGGAGACACAGTCTTACTATGTTCCTCAGGCTAGTCTTAAACTCTTGGACTTAAGTGATCCTCTTGCCTTGGCCTCCCAAAATGCTATCATTACAGGCATGAGCTGCCATGCCTGGCATCCCTCATCGTATTCTTTCTTAGCCACCACCACACCCACCTTCTGCCATTCCAGTCCATAGGAATCTATCCTTGCCCAAAATGGTAGCTAACACTTATTGAATACTTTGTGCCAGTTACTGCTGTAGGCACATCAACTGTATTTACTTTAAGCATCTTCAGCCCAGTAGGTGGGTGCAGTTGTTGTGCCCATGTTGTGGAAGGAGGAAATTAGGCTGTGGGTGTTGAGGGTAAGAGGGGGGAGTACCTTACTCATGGCAGCTGAATAGTGACGTACAGTAGTTGTTACTTCCCGTCAATCGTGTCATTTATTGCTGTGTTTCTTCAGATAGTGCCTTGGGGTAGCCAACCATTTCATATGTGTGTGTCTTATTTTCCTGAGAAAAGGATCTGCAGTTTGAAGATAGCAATTGTGTCTTGCAATTTGTTACGTATTTCCCAGAGCTAAAAGTTGTACTTCCTGAGCACATGATGCCCTATGGCATGATATGAATGCACCCAAAAGTGTGTGTGTGCATCGTGAAACTATTAGAAAGTAGCTTTTGAACACCCACGTAACAAATGAAATGTTTTTGAATTGTAGGAATCTGGATCTAGAAGAGAGTGTTTTGGGGAAAAGAAGTAATGCAGGTGTATTAGTTAAGGTAGAGCTAGTTTCTATAGCATATAAGCTAAAATTGTATAGTGCCAAAGTCAGTTAATATTTAATTCTTGTCAATGAGGCTTCCTCTGGCTGGCAGAAGACACTCTTCCAAGCAGTGATTTGAGGCTTCAGGTTACTTTATCTTGTGGCTCCACTACCTTTAAGATCATGTTGTTAATTTGCACTAGTCCTCAGAGGGAAGAAATGAGCTTGTTATTTCCACACACATTTTGTGGCTGCAACCCTGTCATACTGGCATAGCTATTGCGGAAAGGGTGGGGAATATAGGCTGTGTGCCCACAAAGATGAAGGAGTGGGATTGGTGATCATCAAGCAACAATAGACATGACAGGGATGGCTAATAAGTTTGCTCTGCAAACTCTCATGGTTAGAGAACTGCTGCCCAGGATTTGGGGTCTGAATCTATGCTTAGAAAGGGTTTATTAATTTTGTGTGCCAGGGTTGAGGGAGAGGGATGGCAATGCACACACCAGCACTTGTTTCTGATTCTAGATTGAATTCTTCATTTTGCCTTCACTGATGTATTCATTCCACATCCATAGGGCAACTACTAGGTGATGGAGACAGAGAGGTGGGCAAGTCAGTCTCTACCAGCATGAAGCTCATAGTGGTTTAGGAGAGAGGATTCATGATGGAGTGTGGTCCCTGGGACAAGGGGATGAGGACTGAGTTCTGTGGGCACAAGAAGGGGCTGTAGAGGAAAAGGCATCCTGGGAATCTGTGACCTGCTCAAAGTCACACCACAACTATGTAGCAGGTTCAGAACAGGAGTGGGAGGTTGTCACCTGTCTCTTAGGCCTGTTGGAGATACTGCATGGAGCTCACAGCAGAGTCTCTCACACGTGAGTGTAAATGTATCTGTGCTGTTACCTGTGTGCTTGGTCATGACACTCTGTGCCCAGCAAACATGGAATGTTCCTCAGGATCTGCTATGTGCATTGTTTATTCAACAGTTTGCTATCGGCTGCTGCATGCTGTTCTGGACTTAGGCGGGTAAATCAGTGAATAAAACAATCTTTTCTTTGTTGAGCTTACATTCTGGAGCAGGAAGCAGATAACAAACATGTGAGTCAGACAGCCTATAAACAAGTGATGAGAGCTATGAAAAATGGCACCTGCCACAGAGGATGGCCCATGACTAGGATGGGAGACAGGGAGCAAGGGAAACTGTGGGGCATAGCCCAGAAAGCTTCACCTTAAGGGGATTGGTGAGCAAAAACCTGGAGACATGTGAGACTTGACTGAAGTCCTCAGAAAGGCTCAGGGTGAGTAGAATTATTTCCATTTTGCAGATGAGGACAGCAAAGCTGGTGTAGGTGAGCAGCCTGCCGGAGCCTACATGAGGGCCAGGAGGCGAACCAGGCGTCTTGATGACTCCAAGAGCAGCAGCTGAGAAGGAAGCAGGTAGGAAGGATATGCATTTTGTCCATATTCCTACAGGCCTGGATCAGACGGCCGATTTGGATGGTGTCTTTCTCCCTCTCTGCCTGTAATCACACTCTGTGCTGTGAGGTTTCTTTACTTTCACACACCACCTATCTAGAGGTAATGAATAATATTTGGAGCTGCAAACAAGAGAGCGTTTAGTGGTCATGAAGGCTTGATAAAATGTGTACATGGTTTTAAATATTCTATTATAATGCATGGTAGGGCTCGGTTAAAAATGAGAGCCTGTAAAAAGCTTGCAGGATTTGATTGATGACGCACTATCAATATTGATGGCTGTGAGCACGTTGGGAAGTTGGAGGCTGTTTTTCTGCTGTGTCCTGCAAGCATCCAAGTCTGCAGGGATGATATATTTGTGGGAAAGCCTGATCTCACACTGCTACTACACTGACATTAAGTAATGGTAATGGGGCTCAGCCTTAGTTTGAAGTAAAATCAGTTTTGAGTGAAACATGGAGTAACTGGGCCTGTGCAGGATGTGGGATGGAGGTGCAGTTCCCAGGCTTTTTTTGGTCTGGGACTGTCTGTGACCACACCTGTACACTAACTGTCCCTGAGTCTGGGGCTGTCCTGGGACAGGAGAAAGGGGAAAGATGTGCTCCATCCCGGGAGACGCCACTCCATTAGTGATGTGTCTACAACCAAGGCCGTGCAAAGGATTGCTGACAACACCAGAAGCTGGAAGAAGCTAAAACAGTCCTCCCCCGGCCCCCTGAATGGGGGCATGGTCCTGCTGGCACCTTGAGCTATGAGAGAATAGATTTTCATTTGTGGTAATTTGTTATAGCAGCACCAGGAAACTCATAGATACACATGGTATTAATGTGTGACCTTGGGTAAGTTTTTTAACCCTTTTGTCCCTGTTTATTTATCTGCAAATTGTGATGGCATTAGTGCCTACTTCTCTTTGTGATAATTGTGAAGATCGAGTGAGACATGCCATGCACAGTTTAAAGCTGTGCCAGCTTTGTAGTATGTGCTCAATAAATATTGTTAGGGTTCCTGCCATTCTCATTCCCTTTGTCATTATTTTGTTGGTCCCAGCTATGTGGCAGTCTAGGTATGCATGGCAGTATCATTTCTTAGACATGCACTTGGAAATCTAGGTGGGACAGTATTATCCTGATATTATGAAGAATGACTGAGAGAGAAGAGATGACTTTCTGAATGAATAGCTAACTGAAGGGAGAGCTGGACTCAGAATCCTCTGGCTTCAAGCTTGAAGTTCTTTCTGCTGTTAATGATAATAAATTGTCTTCCTAGAGTGTTCCACTGCCCAAGCACTACTTGTACTCTTAGTTTGTAGAAATCATGTTTATGGATTTCACAGGCAAATGTATTATAGAAAATTAATGTGTCATTTAGGTGTGGACTCCTTGTTTCTGATTTCTGTCTCTTAGCACCTTGAGAAAGAGCCACACCTCTATGGCTTCCTCTTGGTTGAGCTCAGGTGGTATATTCAGGAGCAAACTGGAGATGCACAAAGTTGCCCTTCACTGTTGGTACTGTCAGTATGAGGCTGTTGGTGAGGAGGGGAAGACCCTTTGCTTTTTGCTGAACTTCAGAAGAGGCACCTGGAGCCTGTCTTTTCTGCCCAGAGACTTTATTCCCACTGAAGGAAAATTTCCCTGCACTTGAATTCTACAATTCTGGGTCAGCCAAATGAGCAGTATTTTAATTAAAAAACCTTAGCCAATTATCAAGAGGGTGGCTTTCTTCTGGGTATCAGCAGCACCATCTCTCCAACAGCCTTTTTCCCTCCTCTCACTTATCTTTGGAGAGAGCTGAGCCCAGCTGCTTCATAGATGCGATCTCACTAGGCATATTAATAATGGGGATTTTTTTCTTTTGTGAGCAAGTTTTCATTATTTGAAGTGTTTGTCTATTTGTCACATGTCTAGCTAATTTCTTTTTGTTTTCAAAACAAAGGGTGGTTCTAGGAAAATGGGGTTGCAATGGTACATTTGTGTCATTTCTGAGTCTCTCCTTCCTCTTCTTTCTCTCCTTACAGTAAATGAAAAATAGGTTTTTTTTTTTCTTCCAGGTTATGTTTGACAAATCTCAGGACACAGTCAGATAATTTTGCATTTCTAAACTCAGTGAACCACATGAGGAAAGTTAATTAAACTGGCTGGGATAGGAGTATCTGCTGGTAGATCAAGAAAACTGTCACATTGCTCAGAATAATCACAACCAATGTGGATACCTCATTGTCCTTATTATTGTTTAATAGACATAACATTTGGTACTTAGAGATAGCCATAAGCCAATATGCTTTTAAAATTGGTCATTAAAACATTATATTATAATATTCTAGATCAGTGGTTCTCAACCTTCCTAATGCTGTGGCCCTTTAATACAGTTCCTGTGAGTCGTGATCCACAGGTTGAGAACTGCTATTCTAGATGCTCAGCAATTTACTGCTATTTTTCTCTTCCCCTAAACCCTAGTCTGAAAAAGTGCCAGTGTGGCTAGGTGCCTGTAGCTCAAGCAGCTAAGGCACCAGCCACATATACCAGAGCTGGTGGGTTTGAATCCAGCTTGGACATGCCAAACAACAATGACAACTACAACCAAAAAAAAAAAAAAATTGCTGGGCGGTGTGGCGGGTGCCTGTAGTCCCAGCTATTTGGGAATCTGAGGCAAGAGAATCACTTAAGACCAGGACTTGGAATTTGCTGTGATGCCATGGCACTCTATCTAGGGTGACAGCTTGAGTCTCTTTCTCAAAAAAAAAAAAAAAAAATGCCTGAGAATCCCAGTCCACATATTTATAGTGAGGTTGTTTCACTAAGAGAGTGGTCATGTCTTTATTGATCTGTGAGGGGCCTCAGCACTTACATTAGAGCTCTGTTGATTTTGTTGTGCAACTCAGGTTGAAAACCACTGATCAAAGAGTTATGCTGTGGATTACTCAGGATAGGCAAGATTCTGCCATTGTAACAAATAGTTCCAGTGTCTCGCTGACTAAACATGATGAAGGATGATTTACTGCTCTTCTTATGTGTGCATAGTAGGTTTCCTGGGGCCTCTGCTCTACGTTTCCTGTCTCTGACACCAATGCTGATGGGGTTCACTTTCTAGAGCATTATCTATTGCCCTTGCAGGGAGAAATAAATGTCAAGAATCATGCCTAGACTCTTAAATCTTTCTTCAGGAATTGTCACGCTTTCTGTGTACTCATGTCATCAGCCTAAGCAAATGCCATGTCCAAGGTTAGTAGAGGATGTAGAGACCCTCAGCTAACACACAGTGCGGCTCAGGCACACAAGTGAAGGTTCCTATCCTGAATGACCAAGTAAAGACAAGATGCCAGGATTTTATCTTGCTATCCTCCAGCTAACACACGATTCAAGGAGTTCTAGTGTCTTCTGTGGTGGCAGAAAACTCAGGGTATAGCCCTCTAGGACAGGGCAGTTGTGATGGTGACAGTTCATCACCAGGCAAGAAGATGTTAATTTGTGGCCTGGTTTCCGTTCAGGAAATGTTCCTACTGAGAGCCAAGAATGGAGTGGAATGTGGCTTCTATTTTCACTTGCAAGGTGCACAGCAGTGTCTATGGCAAGAGCTGAAAGATAGAAGATACATGGATGTGTACTGGGAAAGCCTGAGTTAAAAAACTGGAGATTCCCTTGATTGTCCTCAATTCCCCCACAATAAATTCTAGGAGATAAATGGGTGAAAATGTCCAAATTTTACAGCCTCTCTTGGGCAGACACATATGATAATCTCAGTCCTGAGTAAGAGTAGTTTAATCCCCTATTCTGGACCTAGGGCCCAAATGTCATGATTTTTACATATCATCCAGGAATGTGGTTGAATATTCTTGGTGCCACTACTAGGGATCCTGACGTAGTTGGGTGAAAGCGAGGTCTTTTAATGTGGTGGTGGTCTGTGGGAGCAACCTTTGGAAACCCTGCTTGATGCCAGGTAGTAGCCAGAGAGACAGTGATCAGAGAACCAGCCCAGCAGGCTGTTCAGTTGCCATCTCCAGAGCTGGGAAACCAACTGTTCTGACCATCAGCTGGCCCCAATAGTGATGACATCATGGTTATTTCAACCCTTCCTGTTACAGATGACTACTACCCCATGGTCTTTGGTTATGCTTTGGCTAAGGTTCTTTCTCTGAAAACTCAAGTAGACTGGGCAGGATTAGTAGCAATCACACGGTCTAAAACCTTGATTTTATAGGCCAGAAATTCAGTGGCAGTGTTGGAGAGGATCTGGACAATTGACACCAATACCACTTGCAGGACAGAAAAGATGGAGGGGGGAAGAGGTATGATTCTGTCATCTCTGGAACAGCAGAAGGGCTGTTGTAGGTGTCTTTGTTCTGCCTCTCCACAGAATGCCCAATAAAATGGGCTCAACTTCAAGCAGAAGTCCTAGCACTAACAGGGTAATGTCTAGCAGAACAACCCTGTGCAAATTACATAGCGTCTCTGAGCCTAAATTGAGATAATGATAGCACCTACTTGTGAAAATTAAATGAGCTAAAACACTGAACATACTTAGAAAATCGTTGGGCAAATAGCTATCATTTATCAAATGCTCACTGTTACTAATATTGTTACTGTTGTCATTTCAATGAACTTTCCCAATGTTAGCGTGATGAAAGGGTATAGTAAGGGAATAAGGGGATTTCAAAATCTTTGTCTGCAGACAGCTTTAAGAATTAGAGTGGCATTTGTCTTGGTTGATTATTATTTATCTTCTTTGGGTGGAAGGGGCTTGGTCTAATTGAATTTTAGGAGTTTTCATTTTCTATCAGTCAATTTTTTTTTTTTAAAAAAATCTAAACTTCAAGGCAGCAGTGAAACTGCCTGATGATGAGGGGGAAAAAAATATCAGACAAGCTCTTCTAACATTCTATACTGACCCCACGTGACTTCCCTGGTGGGTACATCAATGATAGAGGGACAGAGGTTAAGCCAAGTAGATTTGAAATCTGAAATTGAACCCTTGGAATAAGCTCTGTTTGTGTCCACATCTTTGATAGCCGTTGGAGTAGGTGAGCATCCAGGAATCTGCAGTTACTGCCCGTGTTTGCATTCAGAGCCTACTGTGGGTGCTATTCCTTAACAGGACAGGAAGCACCCAGGGTCACTGCACAGAGGAGCTGAATCTTGGCAGATGGGTGGACTACAGGGGTGGAAATCCTTGCTCGGAGCTGCTGTCTCAGTTCAGGGATGCTCTGGTAACTCTGTTGCCCTCCCAGCTCCCAGTGTGTATAGCTCTGTGCCTGTATCTGAATCCTGGTGCTTAGAGTCCCCAGCCTCAGTGTGGGTCTGAACCATTTGCCCAAGAGTTAGTGGAGATGTGATGTGAATTGCATTTTGTCCCAGACAAGTAGAGAAACCTCACCATGAAAGAAAATTATCTCACAAATAAGTAAGTCCATTATAATAATTAAACAGAACTCTGGGGAAGAATCTTCACAATCCTGGTAGAAAGCCTTTTACAGAGAACAAGTCTAAGGTTGCCAATGGAAAATGCCAGTGTGTGGAGATGCCCAGCCCCAAACTGAGCCTGTCCATAATGGTTGGCTCAGGACAGGGCTGTGCTAGAAAGAGAGATGAGCAGGTACGGATCCCTGGGTCATGCAGAGTCCCAGGATTGTGACTCGGGGACAATGGGCATTATGATTGCATACAATTACGAGCATGCACTCTGTTCCGGGGATGTATTTACATATATTAATTCATCTGATGTTCACCTAAGGTAGCCACTGCTATTGTTCTGATCTTCCTGATGATTCTGCAGGGCAGAGAAAGGCCAAGTAACTCACCCACATTCTTCTAACCAGGATGTGGCATCCAGGAAGTCTGGTTTCAGAATCCAGACTCTACACCACTGTGCAGCTAGGTGATGAGGTGAGAAAACTTGGACAGATGCTGAAACAGTAATACAGGGCACAGTGCAAATGCTGTTGAGATTTTGGCTTTGAGGAGCAGAAGCTCCAACTCAGAAAGCACAACAGGATACAGTAACACTATGAGGAAGAGGCGGATCTCATGCATTTCCAGGGCAGAGACTATAGCTGAGCTGTGGGACAACCAGAATGAATTTTTTTTTCTTTTTTTTAACCCTGAGTCTCTCTTGGATCATAGGTTTGAACTCATGGAGCTGATTTCTGCTTATTTCACTGTCCTTTCTGGATTCTCTCCACAGGTCAACTCTATTGGTTTTTTCACAGTCTGTCCCTTGGACATTGGCTGGTATGGTATGGTGGCTTATAGTGGAATCCATCATAGTCTTGGCTGTAGACTTCTTAACCCCAGAGCCTCCCACACTGAATGTACTGCTGTCTATTGTCAACAGGGAGAATCTGGCTCGACTGAGCCTGTCCATTGGCTTTCTTTGAATCAGGCACCATTGCCATCCAAATTCTCCTGTAATCAGGAAGGGGTGCCAGAGGGGATGTCTGGGAACAGAGATTCCTCTCTCTATATATATTTAATGCGGAGATCCCCTTTAGTAGTCTGGTAAAGTCTGTGAGTCTCCTTTCAGAATAATGTCTTTAAATACCAAAAACATATGTTGCCTTACAAAGGCATTATTGGAATATTAAATAAAATAAACTCTGATGTGCTTTTTAAATTAATAAGGTCTAGCAGCAAGTCTCATAACAACTGTAATTTTGAAGAAATGGTGAATGTAAAAGATATGTTGAGATTCCTACCGAACCTGTGTGATATAAAAATGTCTGTGATTTGTGTTGGTAATAAAGTTATCGGCGTTGCTAATATACCTGCGTTTTTTTGCTTACATTCATTATTGAAGGAATCACTAAATTTCAATTAGAAGATTAAAAATAAGTCTATAAAATCTTTTCCCTATCTAAATTTATAAAATTCTAAATTCTGTCCACAGACTCCCTCATTCTGTTGCAGTATTTCTCAAAGTGATGAAAGTGGGCCACCTATGTAAGTGGGGGTGGGAAGAAGAGTGGGCGTACCAGTGAAGGGTTTTCTGACAAGGCAGTTTCCTCATTTGTCTCCCTAAGATCTGCTGACATCACAGTGGTGGAGAAGAAGCCAAAAACTACAACAGCAAACTCACTTTTCTTATGTTCCAAGATGCTAATCTAATACTAATCTTACACTAAATTTTGAGAATCCCTGATGTAAAGTAAATAATTTAAAACTTTATAGCATCATTCTCTTTAACCATAAAATGGAATTGAGGTATGAGCCAACACTTAAAGGGAAGTATTTTCGCAGTATAACTTCTGAAATGTTTAAAACGTAGTGATACTGTGGGCAATTTCAAATGCTTTCTTCAAAGATACAACATTTGGTTCATTTAAAAGGAGAGCCTCAGAATATCTCTGCAACAAGTGGGGAGGATAACTGAGTTATGTTGAAGAGCAAATACTTTTCTGAGTCAAATCTGAAGGCCACTGTTCTGAGGGCCCTGGCTTATCTGCATGGCTGACTAGAGGTCGAAGCAAAGGGTGATGCATCAGAGAGAGAGAGGGAGGAGCAGGAATGAGCAGTTGTAGCCCCTACATGTCAGGGAAGAGGCTGAGCATTATTACTAATCTATGGGAAGCAGGACTAACCAGCTTGTGGCTGGAAGAAAAGTGCAAGCCCAGAGCAACTGGCCTCCTGGTAGGTAGAATGAGCTCATAGCTATTGGTTGAAGACAGAGGGAGTCTGCAGAAATGAACTGATAGCAAGAAGGGGAAAGAGGAGGAGCAGTGTAAAACAAGAGCACCAGCCAAGAATAATGGTGGCTGATGCACCAGGGTAAGGGAAGGAACCACAGAATTCTTGGAAAAGGCAAATACTTTCCTTATTTCTGTAGTATTGGGTCTCAGAATATTGTGGAACTTCCTGATTGGGACTCCAGCTGCTTCAGTGATGTCTGGGATGTAGGCCCTATCTTCTGGACACAGGAGATTTTACACCTGCCATGGCTGGTAGGGAGCATCTTGGAGGTAGTAGAGGTTTAAAGGGTGGACAAATTTCCTATCAGTGAGCACAGCATAACAGGTGCTAGCATGGGCTCTGGGGCCAGCACTGACATCTCAGCTTTGTGACTTACCAGCTGGGTCATCTGGGACAGGTGCTAATCTTCCTATGCTGCCATTTGCCCATTTGTAAAGTGGACCTAGCTAGTAGTAGAGCCACCTCTTAAGATTGTTAGAAAGTTTGAGCCAATAACATAAAATGCACAGGACTGGTGCCTGGTAAATAAATACCAAGTTCATTCTTTTCCCTTCCTCCCATCTTCTCCCCCCCCCTTCTTTTGTTATTAAATACTGGCATACATCACACATCATTCATGTCATTATGTTAATTACATCGTCAATCCATCTGATGAACTATTCATTTGGTGATACTCTCAGTTGGGAACAGAGTTCTGAAGTCAGATGAACCTGAGTTTTGAGTTCCCTGCTTTGCTTCATTTTATTGACTGTGTAATTTTGGGTTTGATCCTGGCTTTACTGCTTATGAATTCTTTGACCTTGGGCAAACTAGTTGACCTCTGTGAGCTGATTTCCCCCAATCATAAATGGGACTAAAATACCTTACTTCTAGAGTAACAGTAACTTTTAGAGTAATCTGTGAGCTGATTTCCCCCAATCATAAATGGGACTAAAATACCTTACTCACTTCTAGAGTAACAGTGGATATATAGTAAGCATGCAACAAGTGTTACTTCTTCCCTGTCACTTCTCGGGGCACCTCCCCAGGCTGGACCATGTCAGAACTGGTCGTCTTTTCATTCAGCATTTGAGAGCCAGATTTGTCTTGAATATTGCCACAGACCCTGCACAAAAAAAATGAAAAGAGCCTTTTCCTGCTTTTAGGGGTCTTGTGGTTTAATTCTCTATAGCTTACAAAATGCTATAAAAATAAAAAACATTGTGTAATAATTCTTAGGAAGCAGACTCCTTGCTCAAATAGCTTGGAGCAATGTTTCTCAAACTATTGTGCACATTAGTCACTTGGGAATCTTGATAAATTGCAAAGTCTTGGATGGGGAAGATCTGGGGAGGGACCTGAGATTACAAGTCTCACAAGCTCTCAGGTGATGCCTTGCCTGCTGTAGATGCAGGTCACGGACAGCACTTTGCGTAAGAGGACTTCCACAGTACAGTTTAGGGGACAAACCAAACCCACAGGAACCCATTCCCTTCCTCTAAACTCTTGCTATCTATCTAAGCCTCTGTTTGAAAGGCTAGGTTCCCCTGGGCCCTCAGGGCTGAAATATTTGTTTTATGAACCTTTCTGTTTGTGCTTGGTAATAATTCCTTCGGAGCTGTCTTGCAGGCCTGTGCTAATTTTCTGGGACAATGTGGATGGCTTATAGAGAAATGGATCAAAACTTCCCTGGAGGATATAATAAGGACTCTCAGAAGTCCATGCTATGGACTGTGTTTCTGGGCCACAGAGTCCTTTGGAGAGTTATAAGGTCATCTGGTCCAGCATCTCCCCTATTGACCTAAGGAGATTGGCTAGCCCCTCAAGGAATTAGACCATGGCTACAAATTCATTTTGAATTCACTTCTTTGAATATGAAGTCAAACCAGTTCTCTATGGAATGGTGTAGGCTTTGGGTCCATTTCCAGGTGATTGTCAACCTATCGATGCCTGACAAAACTCACTGAGAAAGGGAGAGATTGTGAATGAGTGGGAGAGTAAAATATGATTTGTAGCTTAAAAAGCGTTTTTTGGGTGCTGTGCCTCACGCCGATAATCCTAGCACTCTGCAAGGCCAAGGTGGGTAGATCTCTTGAGCTCACGAGTTCAAGACCAGCCTGAAGCAAGAGTGAGATCCTATCTCTACTAAAAATAGAAAAATTAGCCCAGTGTGGTGGCACATGCCTGTAGTTTCCATTCCTTGGGAGTCTGAGGCAAGGGAATTTCTTGAGCCCAAGTGTTTAAGGTTGCTGTGAGCTACGACACTATGGCACTCTAATCTGGGCACAGAGTGAGAATCTGACCCCCACGCTCCCAAAAAGAATTTCTAAGCCTCAGGTCTCATGATAGTAATAGCAGTAGCTTCTGTTGTAGCGTAAACTCTGTGCCAGGCCTGGGCATGCACTTTACTTATCCTATGTGATTTACAACCAAGGAGGTAGGTGCTTTATTTTAATCAAAGTGAAACTTAAACTCTACCAGTTTACTAGCTGTACTAGTAAACTAGCTGTATATTTCTGCTCCTGCC
Organism: Arctocebus calabarensis; assembly: GCA_963573935.1. Lineage (NCBI taxonomy): Eukaryota > Metazoa > Chordata > Mammalia > Primates > Lorisidae > Arctocebus > Arctocebus calabarensis. Next base: position 3,238 of record CAUYON010009697.1, on the reverse strand, counting down.
TCTCGCTAGCCTAACATTCCATATCCTGCAAAGAATCTCGTCTACCTTCTCCTTCTACCACGCCAGGAGCAGGCACTTGCTAACTCTCAATGAAGCTCATTTCCCATTATGAACATAGTTTCCTGTGGCAGAAAATTCTTTTCTCTTAACATTGGCTCTGCTTTCAAGAGCAAACTGAAATGATCCAACACAATCCTATTCCTAAGGAAATAATCAAGAAAATTAAAAACTTAAGTTTGCACAAAAACTTATACACAAATGTTCATAGCAGCATTATTCATAACAGCCCCAAAGTGGAAACAGCCCAAATGACTATTAACTGATGGATAGATTTTAAAAAGATCAATGCATTCAATGGAATATGTAGCCATAAAAAGGAATGAAATACTGATACATGCTACTGCATAAATGAATCTGTGAAACATTATCCTGAATGAAGGAAGAAAGTCACAAAAGACTCCTGTGATTCTGTTGATATGAAATGTCCAGGATAGGCAAATCTGTATAGACACAGAAATTTGATCAGTGGTTTCCGGGGGAGATGAAATGAGGGAGCAATGGGGAATTTCTGCTAATGGGCATGAGATTTATTTTGAGGGTGATCGAAATGTTCTGGAATTAGATAGTGACAATTACTATATGACTTTGTGAATATGCTAAAAACCAGTGAATTGTACATTTTAAAATAATGGATTTTATAGCATATGAATTATAGCCCAATTAAAAAAATTATATAAAGTAATCCCTCATTCTGGATTTAGAAAAAGAAATAAGTCAAACATACCTACCGATATTTAGTGCTGGCCTGCTTGGCTTTATTGCAGATTCTCTTCTCCAAGATAAACAGCTCTGATTCCTTCAACCAATTCTTATGTGAAATCGAGTCCTGGTATGAATGGATTTCTTTCGTCCCAAATGGCCCAGGTTGACAATGCTGTTCTTACAGTATCCCTCCTTCAACCAAATCATTGCTCCATGGGCAGACTCATTGAGTTAGAGTAGAACAAAATCCACATTTACTGCCCTAACATCATATGATCACATTGTTGGTATTGATGGATTAAATATTTCTAGTATGTATATAAAATACATGGTCTGATTCTGCTGCCTGGGCTATAGTATAGTGGCATCATCAGAGTTCACTGCAACCTTAAACTCCTCAGTTCAAGTTATCCTCCTGCCTCAGCCTTGCAAACAGCTGGGACTACCAGCATGTGCCACCACACCTGGCTAACTTCTTTATTTTTGGACGAGACAGGGTTTCATTCTTGCTTAGGTTGGTCTTTTACTCCTGAGGTCAAGAGATCCTCCCACCTCGGCCTCCTAGAGGGCTGGGATTACAGGCACGAGCAACCATTCCCAGCCTGAATGTTTTCCGTTTTGACTGATTACAGCCCATGATTCAATTTTTTTCCCAAGAAACATAAAAAAAAAAAAAAAATTTGGTTATTCTTTTGGAAAAGGTAATTCAAATGCAGAGTTGAAAATAAAATTCAGAAATAAACTGTTATATGATTTGGAAGATTACAAAAGGAGTTACAATTCTCAACTCTTCAATGATGTTAGTTTGAAGCTTCTTTCATCAAGAGGTATATGTAGCTCTTGGATCTAGGCTGGCCTTGTCTGTCTTTTTTGGTAAATAGAGAATGGTATGTCTGACAATGTACCAGTTTGGAGAATAAACCTGAAGAAATCTTCATTTCTGGCTAATTGTGCTGCCTAATTGGTGTGGGAACAAATTCAAGCTTGCCTGTTGGAGGATGAGATACAAACTGTCCAGGGGCCCCCATTTTGCCAGCTGATAGCCATCCTAGTAACCAGAAGCAGATCCTCCAAGTTAATAGTTGGCCACAGATGCCTGAGGGACCCCAACTGAGACCAGCAAAGCCACCCAGGCCAAATTGCCGACCTCAAGAACAAAAGAAATGGGATCTAAAGAAATGATTATTGTTTTAAGCCACTAGGTTTGGGGAATGTTAATTATACACCCAAATCTAAATGAGGTGTTCCAATCTCGGCTAGGACATAAGAAGAAGTGAAAGACCTTCATCCCTCACAACACAACCACAAGTCACTAGCTAAACAATAACAACAAAATCATACTTAAAATTTATTTTTATTTCAGATTAACCTGAGGGTACAATTGGGTTACAGTATTTGCATTTATTAGAGTCTATCTTGTAGTTGTGTCCCACACCTAGGAGGTGTGCCATATACCTTTATACTGTGACCATTGAGTGGGAGCACCTACATCTCCTCCCTCCTTCCCCCAACTTGAATTGAGTTTTCTCTTCTGTGGCATTTATTAGGTTGTCTACTGGGTACGTATTTGTATCGAGTACATTGGATACTTGCTTTTCCATTCTTGTGGAAAATTATTTCAACTTCATCCAGATTAATACAAAAGATGTAAAGGCCCATCTTTTTTATGGCTGAATAATATTCCATGGTATACATACACCATAGTTTGTTAAGCCATTCCTGGGTTGATGGGCATTTGGGTTGTTTCCACATCTTGGCAATTACAAATTGAGCTATGATAAACAATCTAGTGCAAATGTTTTCATGATAAGGTGATTATTTTTTCTTTTGGGTAGATGCCTAGTAAAAAATCATACTTTAAAAAAAAAGACCTCAAAAAGCTATAGATGTAAAAAAATCCAAAAGGACAACTTCGGAAGGAGGAGACATTCCTAGATACAATATCTAGCATGGGCACATCTTGGAAATATGATAGGTTAGGTTCCAGACTCCCACCCCAATAAGGCAGATATTCCAATGAAGTGAGTCACGTGAATTTTTTGGTTTCCCCAGGCATAGAAAAGTTATGTTTATACTACACTGTAGTCTATTAAGTGTGCAATAGCATTATGTACAAAAAACAAAATATACACCTTAATTTAAAAATATGTTATCACTAAAAAATGCTAACAACCATCTGAGCCTTCAGCAAGTTGTATTATTTTTCCTGGTGGAGAGTCTTTCATTTATGTTGGTGGCTGCTGACTGATCAGGGTAATGGTTTATGAAGGTTGGGGTGGCTGTAAAAAATTTTTTTTTGATAGATTTTTTAATTGTCTTTATTATTAAATCATTTCTGTGTACAATAGTGAAATCAAGGGGTACAATGTGCTGGTTTCATATACAATCTTAACTATTTTCATCAAACTGATTAACATAGCCTTCCTGGCATTTTCTCAGTTATTATATGAAGACATTTGTATTCTGCATTTAGTAA
>CAUYON010009696.1:0-13033 GCA_963573935.1 Arctocebus calabarensis | reverse complement strand
CTGTAGTCCCAGCTACTCGGGAGGCTGAGGCAAGAGAATCGCTTAAGCCCAAGAGCTGGAGGTTGCTGTGAGCTGTGTGACGCCACGGCACTCTACCCAGGGCGATAAAGTGAGACTCTGTCTCTACAAAAAAAAAAATAATAATAACCTTTTTATTTGGAGATAATTTTAGATTTACTAAACATTAAAATACTTTATAAAAACTCTGTATAAAGGGTATGCCACATTTTTGTAAATTTGGCGCAGACGCTAAGACCAGATGCATGACTCTTAAATTGTAACAGTGTGGAAGTAGAGAAGTTGCTACTCTTTGAAAACAATGACAAAACAGTAAAAGGTTTTCTCTCAATTAAGCTTTATCTCCAGGCAAAGATGGTAATTTAACAGATTCTGAGACAACATTTTATTTTGGCAATTTTAACTCTCCGGGTGTGATTAAGAAAGCAATTGCTAATTTTATGCTGATACTTCTGGGTGAATTAAGAATTAATTAAGAAACAATCTTAAACTTAAACTTGTTATTAACTCCATATTTGGTTATAGTTGTGAATGGTTTTGATATAATTTAAAAAAAAAAGAAAATCATCCATCATGGATTTTCTTAATGAAATAAAAATGAAGTAGTTTTACTATGTATAAACCATACCATTAAAAGATAACCTAAACCATGTGTAGTATTAATTACATATAGTAATTTGATTTGAAAAAACAAAACAAGAATGAGTTTTATAAGTAGAAAGTTGTTTATGACTTTTCAAAGAAGCTAAAGGTAAAAGATGAAGACCTTAGTATAAATGTAAATATAAATAAATATATACATATAAACAGGGAGATTAAAAAACTGAAGTTATGAAGTACTTTTTTTTAGAGTACTAAGTTGAAGTAGCCTCTGGATTTTCTGAAAAACACAGAATTTGCTATTAATTTAACATATAAACTTCTTTCTTCTCTTAGGTCATGCTCTTAAACCTCAGGTTTCCTCTATTTTTACATCATTTTTGGATGGATTAAAAAAGTTTTATATCACAAAGGTAAGAATTGTTACAAAATGCTGAAATTTTAAACGCTTAGGAAATTAAGTTTGTTTCTACCTTTCCCCCCTCACACACACCTATTGTAAGGATGTTTTCTTATTTTCCTACATGGATTTCATAATTAGTGTTTTTCATATTGGACCAGATATTTTATCAATTAAATCAACCACGCAGCCAATTTTTTAGAAATTTTAATTGTTTTAGCTTTTTGATGTTTCTGAAACTAATACTGCGTTGTACTATTTCATGCCTATAACATTTTTCTATAGTTTGAATTTTTCCCTTTATCAGAGATATGTAGAAGTAACTTAAGAATATGGATTTTTTTTTAACCTTTGATTGCAGTAAGAGTGTTACGCTGGCTAACACTACCACTAGGAATATATGTGTGCCAATTTTTTGTTGCATTCTGGTTATTGCTTGTGGTATTTTTTGTTTTGCTATATTTCAAATTTACCAGAGAAAGAAATAGCACTTTTAGTTGGCTTTCCTTGAAACTCCAATGAGACTGAACATTTCTCTGTATTTTCTATAAGTAATTTTTATGTCAGTTAGTTGGATTATTTTACCAAGAGTGGTGGTTTTGTGTTTTTTTCTTGGTGCTTTGATATGTGCCCTTTGAATAATGGAATTATTAGATCCCCTTTGTCATAAATATTGTAAATAATTTTTTTCCAGTCAGATATCTCCCTTTAATAGGAGTTTTTCTCTTTGGTATAAAAGTTACACATTTTGATATCTTGTTATTATTTAATTACTTCTAAGTTTCTTCCCAAACTATGACCAGCGCCATTTTCTAATCTCTTTTTGTTTCTTCTGTGTTAAATGAGAATTTAAAGGAAAAAATATCTTTTCATTGTTTGAATTTATTTCAGTTTTATGATGTGAGTTGATCTAAATTAATCTTCCCTTCCTGTTTCCCCAGTTGTTAAAGTTGTGGTAGCACCCTTTACTAATTAACCCCTGCTTCTCTTACATTGATTTGCTGTGCCTAAGACATCTCGTATTCTTATTCAAGAAATAGACTTCATTTTAATGCATCTAAATCTTTTTAATGAGCTTATTGTTCTTGAAAAATTAAATGGATTTAATTGTTGAAGGGCTAGTTTTCCTTTTTGTTATTCAGGATCTTCCTTGTTATCACTATTACCTACCTCTTTGTTATTCTAGAAAAATTAAAGAAAAAATTGTCATCATTTTAGAAGGTCCATTGGGGTCTTTATTAGAATTAGAATAAACAAGTGCATTATTATGGGCAGTATAAACAGGTTTGTAATACTTAGCTTATGCATTTAAGAACATAACATCTTTCTTAACCTTTTTAACTTCCTAATGAAGTTACCTGTAATTTCTTTTTAAGATTATTCTTAGATACTATTTTAATTTTCTATGTAAGATCTTCTTTGAATATATTAAATAATTTGTTATTTTTGGTATGTAGTTTTTAATTTTTCCCTCTATCCAGCTACTTTTTTATAGTTTTTATTTGATTCTTTATTGCATTTATGATTTTGAAAAGTTATTTATTGTATTTATATACCAGTACAGTCATTTTGATTAACTCTGTGGCCTAGTTTGAAATAAAACATTTTTCCTCTGTTACATAGTTTTGTTATATTCTAGTGATCTAAATAGATTCCTTAAATGTTCTTATTGATTGACATGTAAAATTCTAAAGCTCAGGTTTTTAAAAATTAGTATATTATTTTAATTTATTATTTTGTAGGATAAGATTTCTCTGTAGTAATGATATTTTATTTTTTTGTAGTTTAAAGGATTTGATCCAAATCAGCTAAGTATAGCCACGTTATTATTTGAGGGGGACCGTGAGAAAGTTCTTCAACATGAAAAACAAGTGTATGACATTGCTGCAAAATTTGGGTATGGCTTTAATTTTATGATACTAAGGGAAGTTTAAGCTAAAATTTTAGTATCTCAAAGCACTTATTAATGTACCAGGTATTAATGTCTCCAAGCAGCTATTAATTTAAATTTAGTATTAAATTTGTGATAATTTATGATATTAAAGTTTACTTCCAAAATTTGTAGGAAGTTATATTTATATGGTCCTCATACTTTCCAATCATATATATATATATATATATAATATTACTAAATCCTATATTTTCCCCAGATTTTACATAGGTGTCAATTCTGTGATATTTGTTACTTTTTGTGCTGCAGTTACATAGAAAATTCATTGTCATACTACTCTTTAGTAGTAATAGTATATGTATAAAGAATACTATTGGTGTGTTTTTAAAAGGAAATTATGTTTAATCAAAGGTATTTGATAAATTATATGGTCTACCTCCTGTCACTTATTATTTTGTTCTGGTACAAAGATACAAAGCATTTCACGTCTATAACCAACTGAATAATGGCAGGGTGGTTTCTGTCTGTCTGCTTGATGGATTATAAGACTGATTGATGATAACTATAGTGAAAATGCCATTTATCAGGACTACCTTTTTTCCTTTCCTTTTTAAGTACATAAACTAATAGTTTTCTGGGTACTAATCGTTTTTATTTCAAGAATTAAAATATATCATATACATTGTGCTTAATATGAGTTCTTTGTAAATATTTATTTTCCTCATTTACCTTTTTCTTTTTTCCTATTTTTTTAAGAACACAAATGAAATCTGTACAATTGGATTCAGCCAAAAGGCTCCAAGGATCCAGAAGGCCACATGCAGCCCCAAGGCTGCAGGTTCCCCACACCTTAGCTCTTTTTTTTAGGATTGTCTGAATTTAGTGTTCTAGTTCAGTATTCTTAGAGGGGAAAGGCATCGAATCTTAAACTTAAAAACAATATAAAAATAAATTAAAAATTGAGTATTGAGTTTCTCCCAGTTTTGTTTTTGCCTCATTTTGAAATTAGCAAATGGAATTTTAATTTCTTTAGTAAAAGGTAAAGTTTATTCATCTTTCATCTTTTTCCTCTCAGTGCCTTTTTTGGGAATTATTGATGTGTTAACTAAATTTGTTAAAAGCAATTGTGTTATAAAGATCCATTTAATGACCAAATGGCTTGGATATCCGGTCATCTATTTTTGTTTAAATTTGAAATGTAGTTTGCATTCCAAGAAGAAATTTTAACCCTCTGTGTTATTTTTTAGTTTTTAAGTTATATGAAGTACATACAATTAAGTACATGTAATTTAATTAACATATGTAATTTAATTTAATTAAGAGACTGTTTTCTTAAAACACATAGTAGTCAGAAACAAACAATTTTTGGAGGTTTAAATTAAAATCTTTTATATCTGCTTTAGCCTTAAATATTAGAGATTGATACTTTAAAAATTTGTTCTTTATATATTTAAATATTTAACTTGGATTTCAAAATTTCCCAAAAGGACTTGGGAAATGGAAGAGGACATTTTGTTATAATACTGTAGAACCTCCATAGTGGACCACCTCCTTAAGTTGACCTAATTTTTATAGCCTGCACATATACCATGTATACGTTTCAGTATAGTAAGCCTAGTTCCTTGTTGACCAGTTTGTTACCGTCCCTTGGGTAGTAGTCAATTTACAGAGGTTCTACTGTATTTAATCACTATCTATAGGATTAAACTTGCTTATTTTCACTTTAATCCTCTCTCTTTCCCTAATACACACACACACACACACACACACACAAATTCCACTTTGTTGGATCTATAACTATAGTTCAGTGTAACTAGTAGATCATTACAGGTTAATAATGTGCCACATTTCCTGTTAGACTGGGATAAGATGATGACAAAATACTTGTTTGTTCTACCTCACATAATTTTTACAGGGTATGACTTGTCTTTTCTTGAGCATCACCTTTGATTAGTCCATACTAAAGATTCACAGTTGGGGCCCAGCACAGTGGGCTATACTAGATGCTTGATTAAATGTTTGTTGAATGAATTGGTAAGATGGAATACTGTGTTTTTCCCTGAAGTTTTCTATTTCATTTATGTCTAATTACTATGCTATTTGTAAAACAGTGTGTTTTCATCTGGAGGTATTTGTCAGAACCATTTTGTCAATTTTGTTTCATTTAAGCCATCAACTGATAATGAATGTCAGGAATGCCAGTTCTGTTTTCTCACAGTACACAATCTATTTGCAACTTAAAAATAATAGTGAATCTTCCTTAAAATATGGGATCCTTCTATCTGATACTTGAGACCCTAGAGCTACTGGTTTAATTCTAGCAAGTTTGATTGCACTAAATAGAACTTACATCAAAGATATCCATTCAAAATAGGTTATGGTAAATGAGATTCCAATTTAAAGCAGGAGTAAAGTGTTAAAAATGTTGGCCTAGTTTAGAGTCTCATTTTTTTGCTATTATTATTTGTTTCTTCTTAGTTATGTTATGATTAATTTCTTAATGTGCTTTCATTCTGGCTTCTTATATCCATGGATGTCTTCTGTTTTAAATAGCCTATATCAGTTAGCAGATGATTGAGGGTAGTGTTTTTATTTGTTTTGTTTTGTTTTTTTCAACACATAGAAATATCTTTTTTTGGGTTACTAGCATAAGTTGTAGTTTTTCTAGCATCAGTTGTAGGCACAAGTTTTTTGTTTTAATTAGTGAAGATTTAGGGATATTTTGCTTAAGATGCTATTTTGCCAACTCTCAATCTTTTTTTGTTTTTGTTTTTGTTTTTTGAAACAGATTCTCACTCTGTTGCCTAGGCTAGAGTGCCATGGTATTAGCCTAGCTCACAGCCACCTCAAACTTCCGGGTTCGAGAGATCTTCCTGGAGTGGTTGGTGCCTGTGGCTCAAAGGAGTAGGGCACCGGCTCCGTATGCTGGAGATGGCAGATTCAAATCCAGCCCTGGCCAAAAAAAAAAAAAAAAAAGAGAGAGATCCTCCTGCCTCATCCTCTCAAGTATCTGGGACTACAGGCACCCACCACAATGCCTGGCTAATTTTTTCTATTTTTAGTGGAGAAGGGGTCTTGCTCTTGTTCTGGTCGGTCTCCATCTCCTAACCTCAAGCAGTCCTCCCACCTTGGCTTCCCAGAGTGTTACAGGTGTGAGCCATCGTACTGGGCCCCAACCCTGAATCTTTAGTCATTTCCCCTCTTCATAACAAGACGGGAAGAAAGCCTCACTATGTTTCTTTGTTCTAAAGTTTTCATATGTCAGTTTTTAGCTCATATATTTTATTTTGAACTGGGGCATTATTAATCTGCCCTTTTGAAAAAATTTCTTTCATTTTATCCTCTATTCCCATTGTGTCATTGGCTTTAATGAAATGTTGTAAATGAAATACTACGAACAGTTAAGAATGTTTTTTGTCTTAGCCATTTTTTCTTCCTTGCCTTTCTCCCTGATCTCAACACTGGTAAATGACTCTGAACATATATAGCCCAATAGATCATAGTAGCCAAAAATTGCATAATCATTATTTGGTGGTTTGTTCATGTTTGCTAGTAATGTATTTCAACTTTTTTCAAGAGCTGAACAGAATAAACATTACCTGTCAGCACTTATGACAGGTGTTTTGACATTCACCATAGAACTTAAGGTAATATGTTATTGTTATTTTTAAAGTGGGCTTAAGTTGTTTAATGTAATTTAACATGAGGATGATTAGGTTCACCAGATGGCCCTTTTATATAAAAAGATTGTCTCTCATTCCTCTTTCATTAGTCTTTCCAATCCTTCCTCATGATTCTAATCCTTCCAGCTTTAAATTTGTTTAAGAACCTTGTAAATTGAAAATCATTTGAAATTGGTAAGGGGAGAAGCAGGAAGTAGGGAATGGATATTGCAACTTTAACATAAAGCAGTTTGGATCTACATACAGTTTTTTTGAGGTAATTATAAAAGTGACAATTTGGAAACATTTAATTTCTACTATAGTAGAAATAGTTTTTTCTACTATAGTTTACATAAGGTATTTTAAGATAATTCTGGCCAGAAGATTGACAGTTCTAAAGCTAAAAAGAGAAATTTCAAAAAGCTAAATTTTCAGGGAAACCTATGATTCTGTTTGTTTTGATCTATCTAATCAATGGGCTCAGCTATTTTCTTTCAAGTACTTTCGACAGCAATATTTTGACTTGTTTTCCTTTGTTTTGGAACTTCTGTTTCCAACCTCATAACAAACACAGAATTGTCTTCTGCCACTTCTTTCTTTTCATTTTCAGATATTTGTCCTAACTTCTTTGTTGCTCATTAACATTCTATTAATATAGGCTAGGCACGGTGGCTCATCATGCTTGTAATCCCAGCACTTTGGGAGGCCAAAGTGGGAAGATTGCTTGAGCCTAGGAGTTCAAGATCAGACTGGGAAACACAGCAAGATCTTTCCTCCACAAAAAATAAGAAGAATTAACTGGGTGTGGTGGTGCACGCTTGTAAGTCCTAGCTAAGAAGATTCCTTGGAACCCAGGAGTTTGAGGTCAGCTAGCTGTAATCATGTTACTGCACTCCAGTCTGGGTTACAGAGCAAGACCCTGTTTATTAAAAAAGCAGAAAAAATTCTATTAATACAAACAGTCCTCTTCATTTTATTATACCAAGTTGTTCCAGGCTAGAGCTCTTTCTCTCTAGTCTTTGCCATTCTTTTTGAAGGATAGTAGTTTATATATCCTGTATATATCCTGTAATAGTATGTCAGGAAATTCTGACTTAGCCTGTATATTCTAGCTTGACATTATCTTACAGTGTTTGTATAGAACAAGAGTACATCTACATTGTATTATTTATTTACCACCAAATTCAGCAATACTTCCAGAGAAGAAAAGATCTAATTATCAGGTGTTAATTGAGACCTTAGAGTAATGATTCTTCCGTTAGTTGACTAAAACATGTTAAAATGTAATTCGTTTGATAATGGAAGAAGCATAATTAAAAACTATTTACAAAAGGTAGTAGAAAATAATATTCATTGTTTTTAAAAATAAGAATGACTTTTACAAACTAGAGTTCTTGTTCTAAATTAAGTTCTATGGGATTAATTCTAACTAGATCATGAAATACAATTTCTATAGATAAAACTACTTTCAATTTGAAAGGTACAGTTTATATGTTCACAGTAATAAGAACATATTTGTTCATCTTACATTTGTATGTTGCTTTATAAACTTTACTATTTCTGTGTGTGTTTTATCTCTCATTTAAGTCATAAATTCCATGAATATCACATTGTATCTAACACTCCAAATACTATTCAGGAAACTTCTTGTTATTTGGGAGTTCCTTGTCAGTCGTCACATTTCTTTTTATATGAATAAGACTATAACAATATATGAGTATATGAATAAGAATATAATACGAATACAAGACTATTTTAAGTATCTTGTTATGCTTGTGAAGATTATGTTAGCTTATGTTTGTTTCTCCTGATTAACTTTTCCTGCTCTTGAGATATGGGTAGAAATAGTTTAGAGTTTACGTTTATATGAGTCAGTTGTGTTAGTCTAGTGCAGTGTTTTTAAAACTTTTTTATCTCATGGCACATGGCATGCACTATAGTTAAAAACTTCTGCAGCAAATTAAAATATGTTGATCAAAAAAAAGTAAAAAAAAATACCTCCTGTGCTTTGAACTGCTTTCAAAATTAATTTAATTAATGGTCTTTAAAATTTTTTGCAGTATATCTAAGATCCTCTCATGGCACACTAGGATGCTGGTTGAAAATCACTAGTCTAGTGGATAAAAGTTTGAAATTAATGACTAATGTGAAATATTAAATGTGTTTTCACTTTTAATTTGTTACCCAAGCTTGTTGTCTTAATAGTGTTTTGGTATATTCATGATAAATGAGATTAACATATAAGATGTAATACACACATATACTAATCTATTAACAGTTTGTTCTTTAATTCTAGTGGGTTGGCAGCTGGAGAAGATAATGGACAGAGAGGTTATTTACTGACCTATGTCATTGCATATATTCGAGTAAGTTATTTCATATTTCCCTTATCACTTAATTTATATTGTAAGTAAGACTTTTCTTAACTTCAAATAAAGTTATTTTTTTTTATTTTCTTAAATTTTAAGCTACTGTAATTTAGCACATTATTTTACATGAATTCTTGATTAAATTCAAACCTGTATGTGCTTTTGAGGAACCTGAAAATGATTTAATATCTTTGTGTTGTTTAAAGGAAATAGAGGCTTTCTTTGTTTAGAACTGAGCAAAAATTCCTATGGTACTTGGTTAAAATCAAGCCGTTTTAATAGCAATATTCCTCACTTGATTCATAATCCGTTTTAAAGATATATAAATCTTTAACTGTGTCTTATTTAACTTGATTCCAAGTAGTTATTGGTTCATTGGTGATGATTAAATTTATGTGTACTTGAGCACTAAAATTTTTCTAAGTTTAGATTTTCTATGAGAAATTTCATTATTCTTATTAATCTCAATTATGCTATACTTAACCAACGGCTAAATTGTTCTTTTGAAGTATTAGTTTTTCATTTTTATTTATTTAGTTTTGTTTTTCTAGTTTGGTTGTAACAGAGTTCTTAAATGTTTTCTGCTTTTTGCTGGGGTTACTTTTTTTAATTTCGCCTTTTATATACTTTGAATGAAGTTATTCAAAAAGGTTGTTTTTTTTTCAGATATCTTGAGAATTTGGCTTCCCCAAACACTAAAATTTCCCTTTTTTTATCATTACATTAAAACATTTTAAAATTGAATCATAATAGATGTATATATTTTCAGACTATATGTGATATTTTGATACATTCGTACATGTAATGTAAAAAGATCAAATCAGGGTAATTGGGATATCCATTTCCTGTAAATACTAACTTTTCTAATTTTTCATTTGGAAATTGTTTTAAAGGAAATTCTTAGATAATCTTACAAGCAACATTTTATTTCTCTAAGAAAGCTTGAGTTAATGTGTTCTCTTTTTAGAAATAATTTAATCTTACTATGATCTAAATTTTAAATTGTGAGTTTGAAACATGTAATGCTTACCCTTTTGTGATGCTGATAAGGAAATGTGTATTTATTGCCTGTTAGAAATTCTGCTTAAGAGATGTACCCATCGTGAAAAGCAATAGGTAGTTTTAGATCTTATAATAATGTCTGCCTCTATAGACTGTCAATACTCCAGGTTCTCCCTATTGTAAGCATTTGAATATACATAAAATTTTGTTTATTAGGCATTTTCTTTGATGATACTGACCATTTTCCCATAGTATTGAATTCAGAATTCTAGCAAAAATGAAATATAGCTTTAACAAGTACACCATAGACACAATTTGGAATAAGTTTCTTAATTTTTAAGAGTTCTGTTAATGTTAAAGCTAAGTCAAAAGCAAGTTAGAGCTTTGTTTCCCCAGGATTCTTGTATCTTTTAAAAATTTTCCAATTATTAATACCATTCTCACCAATTACATTCCAGTTTTAATAAAAACGGTTGTGCTCTAGGTAAAGAAATTAAGTATAATAAGTTACTTGTAATACAGTTATTATGTATAATTATTATATTTTGTGTAATAGAAAATATTTTTCTAGCTTAGGTGCCTCCAGATGTTTTGTGTATTCTCTCACTTCAAAGAGAGGAACTCTATTTTTGAAAAATTTTTTTGAAGATAGTTGATTTTAAGAAAAATATCTTCTCTTTTTTTTTTAATTTGTGTTTTTGCTTTTTAATTTTTTTTCATTAGAGACAGAGTCTCATTTTGTCAGCCTTGGTAGAGTTCTGTGGCGTCACAGCTCATAGCAACCTCCTTAGGTGATTCTCTTGTCTCAACCTCCCAAGTAGCTGGGATTATAGGCGCCTGGCTATTTTTTGCTGCAGTTTGGCCGGGGCTGGGTTTGAACCTGCCACCCTTGGTATATGGGGCCAGCGCCCTACTCACTGAGCCACAGGTGCTGCCCCATCTTCTCTTCTTTCTATTCCCCCATACCCTCCTGTTCCTTCAGTCTTGATGCCTGTTTTTGATATTGATTAATTTGAATTTACACCAAAAAAACAATATTCTGCTAGCATTCTCTACATATACATACTGTTCTTATAGAGAGACTTCATTCCCGAACTTTTGCCCTGCTTCAGGCATTCTGCCTGTTTCCAAAGATACAGAGGGGTACAAGACAGGAAAGCTTCCTCTGCTCAGGGAAGTTATAGCTTACTCTTAGCAACTTTACTCAGGGCTCTTTTGATATGAATAATAAAGAACAGTCAACGTTAAATTAGAAACTTACAATACTGACAGTAAATATGGAATACTAACAGTATTATTGGTTCTTCGGCATCTGTTACAGTTTCTTGGTTTTTCTGTATGTATCTTAACAGGACTTGGGTTTGGAATACTATGTATTAGGAGAATCATTTGAGACCTCTGCTCCTTGGGACAGGTAAAATATAATGCCTGATATGATTCATATATGAATTGTAATGTTTGTGTCTTGATATGTAAACCATATTTTCAAACCTTTTTGTTTGTTTGAGGCAAATTGTCTACCATCCAAAGTACAACGATATTTTTGAAGTTTACATTTTGAAGAATCTTATTGAATACAGAATGTTTCCATGTGGTTTTACTTAGCTGTTAACTTAAATTCTTGAATGATTAATATGTTTAATCTCCAAAAAATTTTCCCAATTATAAAACCAGTTAACCCTCTTTTGTAATGCATCATTTATGTTTTGATAATTGTGTGTTAAAACTAAGAACTTACATTCAAGTGATTTCTGAAGAAATCTGATTTAACAAATTAAATACAATTTTTATTTTTAAATTTAAGCCAGTTTCTGGTACTGGAGCATATTATAAGAATGGCTCAAATAAGATTAATGGCAGTAAATTTTAGAAGGGTTTTATCATTGGAAATACACCGTACATACACACACACATGCTCAAATGTTGGTTAGAAAATTAATAATAAAAACTGATTAGGAAATGTTAAATGATTTATTAAAAATACCCTTGTGAGTTTTTAATCATTCAGTAATAAAAATATTTTCAAGGAGATTGTCAATAGATGTTGAATACCCCTTATCTCAAATGTTTGAGGCCAAAATGGTTTTGTATTTTGGAATATTGGCATTATATACACATATATATTGAGCAACTGAAATCCAAAAATCCAAAGTCTAAAGTGCTCCAGTGAACATATCCTTTGATGACATGTTGGCTTTCAAAAACTTCCAGATTTTGGAGCATTTCAGAGTTTGGGATACTCAACCTGTATATTTTTATTTCCTTCTAGTATGCCTACATTTTACTTTTTCTTTATAAAATATTTAAAAACCTACAAAAAAATATAGAATATAACAAATCCCCACAAATTCACCTCTTAGATATTGTACATTTTAATTGTTCTCTTTTACCCTCGCCCCCTCCCCCAAAACCTTTCAGTTTTCTACATGAAGTCTTCATCTGTTATGAGTTATGACTTTGGGTGCATTGATGGTCATACATCATACACTGTTAGATAGTAACCCAATTTATAGTTTCTCTCTGTTATTCACAAATTTTTTTCTTTTTTCATTTTTAAATCAGCTTTCTCAGGTTGAAATGTTATTTATAGTTTTTGATGCTAAATTTTAACAAGGAGAAAAACCTTGTAAATGAAAAGAATTACCAGTGTATCAACATCTGATACTTTTGCAGAGCAGAAATAGTTTGGCAGTTGTTTATAGTTTTCTCAAAGACCATTTTATTCTTTAATATCTTTCCTTTGGCCTGTCATGCACATGACCACAGACTAGTTGGCTTAAATGTTCTTAATGAGCACTGTTTTGTAAAATTAGAATTTATAAAACTTTCAGATACTGTATTCTTAAAAATAAAAACTTTGATATCCTCATAAAACATTAAAAGGAAATAGTGACTAATTCTCACATAAACTGGATTCAATTTTGACCAAAGTATATTACTTAAACATTAATTTTTAATTCAACTTGTTAATATGTTGTTTAGCATATTGCATCCTCATTTATAAGTGAAATATGTTTGTAATTTCCCTTTATAATGATATATTTTCTCTAATTTTAATATCAGGTGTATCCTGATTAAGTAGAATGACTGG